>SKCR01033753.1:0-108544 GCA_019454045.1 Zanthoxylum bungeanum
CCCGTACCATCGGTGAAACACGACCTCCTATCGCACTCGCATAAGTATCCGATACTTATATGTATGAGAACTATGCCGTTGTGCCCTCACAACGCACACAAGTGCAATACTAGCCTATTCCGTATTATCGATGTCCAGTCTCGATAATACTCCGGCTAGGGATATTTAATGATTAATCCTTCGGGGACTGATACTGTCTCATATCATTCTCAGTCCAGGAACTAATCACACGGACCTCTCTTCATTTATATATCTATGGTGATCTAATCACAAATGATGAGAGTGCAATTTCCTTGTCACATAGTTTAATTTTGCTACAACAACACAATGTTCTGTGCAAATAGTGACGCTATGGGTCATTTTGTCCAACAATCTCCCACTTGGCACGTAGCGAGTCACTCAAGTGTCCCACCCACCCGAACTATGTACGGTTCGCTCAAATTGCTGAGGAAAGGTTTTCGTCAGCGGATTTGTTTGATTATCGTTTGACGTGATTTATACGATCATCACATCGCCACGATGTATGATCCGAACGAATCAGATGATATAGAAGTATATATCTGGATCGTCGATGAGACCTATATTCCTTAGCATGTGCTGACGCCTAGCTCAGCTGCTAACAGAACTATATCTAATCTAATTAGATTTATTTTCGATCCAAATGGCTTCTTTTGCTGCCTCAGCTGCAGCAATAATCCACATTTGTTGTTTATATTATTCGGCAACATTATCTTGCTTGGAAGATTTCCAGCTCACTGTCCCGTTATTCAAACTTTATAGTACCGTAGTATTTAATTGTTTGGAACTTGCAGCAGTGATCCCAGTCACTTCAAGTTCTCATTCTCCATAGTTTAAGACAACATCTTTAGTTCTCTAAGATACTAACAGATGTTCTTAACTTCAATCCAATGACTGTCACTTGGATTGACCCGATTGTGACTCCATATGCTCGAAGCGTATGAGACACACCATATCAAGTACATTTAAAATGTACAATTTCCCAGAGAGTGTTAACAACTCCAAATCTATCCCAGTAGATCTTTATTCCTTGAATAAAGGTTGTTACTCCCCCAGAATTCTACGGAGAATTTCTATTGAAAGAATATCTATGAAAGCCAAGCTTTCACCAATTGCATATGGGAATTTAACTGTCAGTGCGCTCTCCACCCACTACCTCCTTATATACACAAGAATTATTTCGTTTGAGTCAAATCATAAACCATTATGATTATTTCAAAACGACAGTTCCAAGAACCTTATGCTTGCATTAATCCAAACATGGATCGAATAACCCGCAAACCTTGTTTGTCGGTTATACAAAATCGTCAGAATGTTATAAACATTCTCCAAAAGGTTCCTTTTCAGGAAAGCGATTTTGATTTGTAACCGACCACATTTCATAAATTAATATACAGTTATCTTCAAGCATCTTCAAAATGGATTTACCAGGTTGAACCGTTATTAACACAATGTTGATAACGATACCTTTCCGTCAAAAGCCCAGCTTTGTACGTTGGTATGTTGCCTTCCATGTATGTCCTCCTTGAAGACGTTTAATGCACCAATAGGCACAATGCCTTGTGGTACAACAACTAGTATCCAAAATAGTTGTTACATGGAATCCATTTCGGACTCATGGCACTTTGCCATAACAGGGAGTCGATACCTCGTATCACTTCCTCAAAACGTAGTCGGATGGTACACCCTCCATAAGATTGACATCTTTATGGGGTGAGATCAGAAACCCATACCCTAGGTTGTTTTCTGACTCTATCTGATCTACTAGTTTCTTGTGTATTTGAAGATTAATGGTATAGATTCATCATAGATGAACTATTTGTGTTCCATTAAGGACTTCGTGCCTTGAACAGTATTACTCCGATTTTCATCGAGTATCACTATCCTCCCACCCGACCACTGCATATCGGTATTCCTCTCAGGAAAAACCTCATGGTGAGCAACAATCACATTGTTCTCATGTGAGATTTACAAGTACTATACTTAAGGTTTCCCTTAGGATACCTATATTGGCACTTATCCAATTTGGGTCTTTTAGTTTGGTATCATCCAAACGTTATGCCTGGCATACCCAAATTATCAGGAATGAAAAACCCCGTTTCTTTCCTGTTCATATCCTATATGATATCTGTCAAACAGATTTATATGGAACTTTATTCTAAATAAGTTTGCACTGTTAATACATATCCTATTGAAGGAAACAGTAAACAGTAGCTCAGAGCGACTCGTGATAAACCTTATCATGTCCAACAAAATTCGGTTTTAGTTCGGACACACCGTCTAACTGACGTGTCCCGGGAGGAGTCCTCATATGAAGAATAATACCGTACTCTTTCATTTACGTATGAAACTTACTGCTTAAGTATTTTCCATTACGGTCTTATCGTGGCGGAATAATACTATAGCCGATCTGTTTATTTACTTCGTGTCGAAACTTCAAAAGTTTTCGATCTGTGTTCTTCAAAAGAAACACACAACCACAACGTGATGCCACATCCGTTTAGGTCACGAAATATTCATGTTCACATCTAGCCTAGCTAGATATGGGCCCACTTACTTCACCATGAATAGGACTAACAGATCGGTGGCCCTTTTACTATTACCAAGTAAATAGTATTTTAGGTATTTTACCTAATAAACTAGATTCGCAGACCTTATTTGAATAGTCAAATCAGTCCTAGTACCCACTCTTCAAAAGTGTGGATATACGAGTCTTGTTTAATTGTGTCCTAGACACAATGCCACAAATAAGTCTCTATTGATCAAATCAATTCGAGCTATTTATTTGTCATTTTATATGTTTGAGATTTTATTTATATTCAAAATATAATTCTGTTATTTACATCTAATGTATTTATCTCAGTATCATCTTTATATAATGAAACATTTAGTGTTCTAGAATATAAAGGTTTTATCCGCATCGGATTAAACACTGATATAGAGATAATGTCTCCAGTCAAACTAGTTACATCATAACATTCCTAATTTAAGTACATACCCAAAGGGTAGTTCCTAAACTTAGGTATCTACGGTCGAAACAGCGACTTTCGTCCCGTTTTCGATTCGCAGAGAAATCTCGGCTTGAAGTCAGTATCCAGCTCATAGCGGATTCTGAACATCAATACATATATTTTATGTACCACACTAAGTATTTAAAATCCAATTTCAATACTAGTAGTGAACATAACTTTGACAAATATTTTTAAAGTTAGAGCCTCGCCCTTTCTTTAATTCCTTCATGTCTTCCATATCCAAATGGTAG
This sequence comes from Zanthoxylum bungeanum, assembly GCA_019454045.1. NCBI lineage: Eukaryota > Viridiplantae > Streptophyta > Magnoliopsida > Sapindales > Rutaceae > Zanthoxylum > Zanthoxylum bungeanum. Next base: position 3,281 of record SKCR01033753.1, read on the forward strand.
TCACTTTGGGATATGTCAATTATCTTTTCAATATTTCACAAACATTTGGCCAAGCCTTGGGTTTTAGAATATCGAAATGATGTGCACCTTGTGCAACTTGCCCAATTGCAAACTTTGACTTTAAAATAGATTTATGTCAAGTATATTAAATTAAGCACTAAAGTCATCATCACATAAATCTTCAAAGATTTATGCTCTACTTATTTGCTTAATTATGGGCCTAGATATAACAAGTTATTTTATCCAATAAAGTAACCTATTATTAATTCCCAATGAAAATTAAATCATTTAAATATTCAACTTTTCAAATCCTTTCTTGATTTAATAGTCTAACTATTTAATCAATTTTAATAAAGGTACTATTTATTAATGATTACAATAATCCAATTATTAATCAACTATAATCTTAATATTGATTACTATAATCCAATTATAAAATCAACTATCATTTTAATTCAATTATATTGATTACTATAATCCAATTATAAAATCAACTATATATCGAATGAGTTTGTATATAGTCCAACTATATATATATTTTTAAAACAACAAAAATATTAGTCCAACTAATACTTTTGATTAATATGACGAGTTAAACATAGATGAGCGCGTTTAGCGAGTATTCGAACGAATGTTGCAAATTCAATACTTGCCTCCCACTATTTCGTCGAGCCTCTAACCCTCAGTCGAGTACTCGGGAAACCGTGTTTCCTAGTGGGCTAGGATCCCGTTAAATGTCACACAATCTTGACTTTGGCCAACAAATTGTATGATAATTAACTAGGTAGATCTCGAAGATCAATTGGATCTCATCCAACTCCTAGATCCAGTAGGTGGACATCCAAGTCCCAAACATATATCTAATATATGCCTATATATCGAATATATACCGTAACCTTTTTCCTCTGAATCAACTAGGCCTTGGCTTGGCACAACAAACCTAGTGATCCCAGTCAAGCGCGGACCCATTGACATGGAAGCTTCGTAATCAATGTCGATGGACAAGAAGTGGTCTTGACTTTGGCCAACAAACCACAACTTGGACTCGAACCGATATGGAACAAAGCCTCGTGATTAAAACACATCTTCGACGGACAAGGGCTTGACTTTGGCCAACAACCCCTGCCAATCTCGGATCTTGAGCAAGAATCACTCAATGGAAGGAAAAGACGCATGATATTTAATGAGGGATTTTCGCGTGCAAATTGGCTACCAATTTTATTATCTTTGTTAAGGCCTCATCATCATACACCCTTAAACATGCATTCTAAATACATAATAAAGCGAGTATGAAAATAAATAATAATGATATGCGGATGGATACTTAACCCATTGATCCTAGATCAAATCTCTCCCTTTCTCACTCAAGCTAGCACTTGTATTACTTCTACCCGTTACACTACACTTCTAAAGAAACCTCATTTACATGGAGGGGAATAGGTGAGAAGAGAATACAAAGAGAATGAAGGTGATAAGGCTGGACACGCAGGTCCAATTTAATAAATCGAATTTATTACAATAATTTCTAAAATTGCCCACCCATCTAATATCCATCTGATATACATTATTCATTCAACACAACCACGTATTCACACACATAAGCATGCTATCAATCAATCTAATCAAATTAATTAATCTGATAATTAAGTGATCATCCAATGTTCAAACAACGATTTGATTTTGTTCGAGTCAAACTCATTTTTGCGAATAAGTACTCAAAGTACGAATTCTTGAATTAAATTAAACTACATCATTAAATCCAATATAACATGTATTTAATACTAATTCACTATTCAATTCCAAATTAAATATTGCACTTTATTTAATAAACCATTTTTCGACTTAAATTCCAAATTTAATCGCTACGGGTCTCAAAGCCCGAATGACGTCCAACGTCATTCAATTCAAGTCCAATGGGCTTTCAATTAATTTCTTTAAGGCATGGGCTTCGGCAACCAAAGCCCAATCAAGGAGTAATCCCATAAGCCTAGAAATCAATTTAGGCCCATTAGGCCCAATTGAACTTTAAAGGTTCATTAGTCGCATTTGGGCTTTATGGTTAAGGTTTTGGCCCAATTGGATCCAATCCACTTGGCCTAAACCAAACTTGATAAATCAAGCCCAATAGGCCCAAATACAACATTAGAAGCCAAATCCAATTTAAGCCTAAATAATTAAATTCATGAATCCAATTCCGCAATTCAATTACCTAAAGTGCATTACATGATTAATCAACTAAATCAATTTTCTAAAACACCAAATTAGTCCAATTAATCATGCTCATTATCATTATCACATGTCCAACACATCAATGAAAAAATCAAACCCATTACATGCTTTAATGCTCTCGGCCAAAGGAGGGATTTTGTGTCCGATTCGGTTTCCATCCAATCGAACCCACAATCGACATCAAATCACCATCCAATTGATTTCATACACATCCAATGTCACAAAATCAAAATTACCAAGACATTAGGGCAATAATTCCATTCGGCCAACATAAGGATTTTGGGGTTTTTGTCCAATTCGAAATCCAATCCAATTCTATTCAAATTAACATCACCTAAATGATTTCAACTCATCAAATGAATCAAAAATCAAAAATTCCAAGAATCCAAAATCATCCACACATTCGGCCAAGGTAAACTTTGGGGAAAATTATTCCAAATTAATTTTCAACAAATTGGTCCAACCAAAATGCAATTAGACATGTTATAAGCATACTCAAACAATCAATTTATTCAAATCATGCTCAAAACAATTTACCCAAATTTTAAGCCCTACGATTTCATGCTGAACCTATAGCTCTTGATGCCATTGTTGGTTATTATCTAGGTCCCAGATCAAACAAGACATGAAAAGAATGTGTGAACACACCAACGGAGATAGCGGAATACTCACATCGATCGGTTGAGTCGATTTGGAGACGAATCAAGGCCAAATAGCCACTGCCCTAGGCGCACAAATGATGCAGTTCACTGCCTCCAAAAATAGAATTTTGAGATGACAAACGGAGCTACAAGCCTCGTCCGACGGATCCCGGCTCATGGGCGAACCTCCCTACCACCTTCGCAAGACTCGTAAGTGTGCTAGCACATGATTTATCACCATGAAAATCACTCTTGCTTCCCTTATTATTCACGCCAAAATGGAAAACAGTGAAGAAATTTTTCAGTTTGGGCGTGAGCTTTTGGAGAGAAATGAGAGAGATGAAAGATGTGTTAAGTTAATTTGATTTGCATTTGAAGTATATCTTATATACTTGTGTGAAATTCAAATGAATTTCACTTGAATTTGCATTTAAAAGTCAATCAATAAAGGCAAACACTATGCACATCATGTCCATCACTATTCACATCAACTTTATTAAAGTGACATGTTGTCAAGTCACATCACTCAAAGTGACAAGTGATTTGACGCTTGATGCGACTAATGATTTGACGTTTGATGCGACTTGCGATGCCGCACTCGAATTCGAAATACGAATGCGCTCGCAATCACACTCGGGCTCGGGTTCTTTAATTCCAAATTAACATTTTTCCGTCCCGTCGTAATTAAATGATTACGCCTAGCGAATTCACTATTCACGTCGCTAACGAATTAATTCGTTCTCCCGAATTAAAATATAATTTTAATTCCGCATCGAAATCTAATTTCGTTTATATATCGAATATTTTAATTTACCGATTAATTCCAAATTAATCGTTATCTCTCTCTATACGATATTTTATCCTAGATAAAATATCTCCGTAATTAATCCTAGATTAATTTTTCTCTTTCTTCTATATAATCCCAGATTATTAATGAGTGCGAGTTATGCGTCATCGGTGCATTATCGGGAAGCGACCCATGAGATCTCCGGATACGGTCGTCAGTGTATCCGAATCACGTACGTACTAAGTACTACGTTCTACCGATTTACGAGACGAGATCGGCTCCTAGCAAAGCACGATGTCTACCAAATTCTCCGGTCATATTCATTTAAGAATATAAGATCTGTATCAAGCGTAGTATACCATTGTATTGTGTATATCGGCCCAGTATCGGATAGTCACGTGCTAGGGCTGGGGCTGGATAAGTGTCTACCCCGTCCGAAGCACATATCGGATGTCTGGTAACATAGTCTCTATAATCGGATATTCATGACCTGGTCACAATATCCCGATTGGTTGCGCAACACTCAAGAGCACTAGTACCGTATCCTGCGTGACATCATCTCCACTATGACTGAAGTGATACTTCCGTCTTGACATCACACCCAATACACTACGACTTTCTGATAAACCCAGAAAGTGTGTACGCAGAACCGGTTAAAGCCTGTACCACCAAGACCAAAGTCTATCGATTATCGTAAGTATTAGCGATGTAAGTCTCAGGTTAAGACTATACAACACCTACCTTGATTTCGGCCTCCCATAGACACATAGTCATAATACCAATGGGATTCCGAGGGGTCTATCCAGAGCGAAGCTGTTTCCCGTACCATCGGTGAAACACGACCTCCTATCGCACTCGCATAAGTATCCGATACTTATATATATGAGAACTATGCCGTTGTGCCCTCACAACGCACACAAGTGCAATACTAGCCTATTCCGCATTATCGATGTCCAGTCTCGATAATACTCCGGCTAGGGATATTTAATGATTAATCCTTCGGGGACTGATACTGTCTCATATCATTCTCAGTCCAGGAACTAATCACAGGGACCTCTCTTCATTTATATATCTATGGTGATCTAATCACAAATGATGAGAGTGCAATTTCCTTGTCACATAGTTAATTTGCTACAACAACACAATGTTCTGTGCAAATAGTGACGCTATGGGTCATTTTTTCCAACAATTATAGCCGTTAGTATCCGTTGGAGCCCTAGACCGGCATGCCGGTCTCCATACCGGTTTCCATACCGGTCTAGCTGTAAGTTGGGGTTTGCTTTGCATTTTGTTATAATAGAACCCCAACTCATTTGCCTTGGTTAAGAGACTTGAAAAACAACCTTCATAAATATTCTCTAAGGCAAATACAAGAGTGTCTTAAACCTTCATACACTTAAACACTCATATAAGCTCACACACATCTTCATTACATTTAGTGAGCTTGGAACACTTGGTATGCAACTCACACAATCTTCTTAATATTTTTGAGTGCTCAAGTGTGTTTTAATTCTTCTTTATCAAAACACTTGCGATTTGTGAAATCCCATTTGGTTGGCTAAATTATAAAGGTTTGTGAGTGAACCTACGAACAAAACTCAAAAGTGTAAAAGGTTCGGAGTGCGCCTTTGCGGAAAACTCTTGGTTACGAGTGAACCACGGAAAACTCGATTCTAGTAGAAATCTTCAAGTGAGGCTTGAGGGAGTGGACGTAGGCACGGTTGGCCGAACCACTATAAATCTCGGTGTCGTATTTCTCTTTCCCTTAACTTTTATTTATTTGCAAGTTTATTTACATTTATATTATTGAATAGAAAACTTGCATATAGGTTATTATTTACAAAAGAGAAAATTAACTTAAGAGCCTATTTGGTAATAAGAGCTTAAAATCGGCAAAGATTTTATAATTCCGTATTTGTAGCGATAACCCAATTCACCCCCTCTTGGGTATAGAGATTCCTTGTCGCTATTGCTTGGGTTTATGTGAAGTTGTTGGTGACTTCTTTTACTCTCCATTTTGAAAGCTTTGAATGACTATTACCAAATCCATTTTTGGTATATCATTTACTTTGATTTTTTAAATCAAATACACAAGCTTCATTCTCTCTCACCATTGCCGAAAATAGCAAGCTTTTCCTCTCCCCATTTGTTCTTCATTTGACCGGAAATTGGCAAGAACAAGATAAAAATTATGGCAATTTTTTAGTGCTAGCACACACATCAAAGGAATCATATCAAGGTGTTAGGGAAACCTATTCTAAGAGCTTGGAATCCACACAAAGCTTGGAGCTTGGACATCATTTCTTGGAGAAGCACCTTGGCCGAACCTAGTGAAAATTTTTGTTGTTTGACGCATCCTAAAGCCGATCAATGTAAGTGTGTTTCCGCCACTCTTCTTAGATTATTCATTCACATTTCAATGCTTAATTCGATCTTGGGACTAATCTAGAAACCCAACACCCCCATATGAGGGAAATGCCCGAGGGCAGCCTTTACCACGATATTTTACCGCGCCGGACGAAGTACACTTGATTGGATGTGAAATACATTCAATCGGGCATACAAGGTCCCATATAGATGTTGGCCAAGTGTCTTGGTCACATCTATTTTATTATTCTGTTATTTACTTTTTGTATGTTATTCCGTTTATTTACTTATACATTATTATTTAGTGTGCATGGACTAATCAGGTTGGATTAAAGGTCCTTCATTTGAGGAAAATGCTTAAGGGCAGCCTTTAACAGAATATTTTGCCGCGCCGGATGAAGTACACTTGATTGGATGTGAAATACGTTCAATCGGGCATACGAGGTCCCATATAGATGTCGGCCAAGTGTCTTGGTCGCATCTCTTTTATCATTCTGTTATTTACTTTATGTATGTTATTCCGTTTATTTACTTATACATTGTCATTTAGTGCGCATGGGCTATTTACATCGGATTAAGGTCCCCCTATTTACGGGAAATGCCCGAGGGCAACCTTTACCATGATATTTTGTTGTACCGGACGAGGTATGCTTGGTTGGATGTGGAATACGTCCAACCGGGCATAGAAGATCCTATATAGATGTCGGCCAAGTCTATTGGTCACATCTCTTTTCTTTTATTCTGCCATTATTTTTATTTCATCGTTATTTTACTTCGCATTTAGATTCAGCGTTATTTATCTTTTATTTAGTTATTTATTTTCTTTTATTGTCATTTTAATGTTCTGCCTTTATTTTTGTTCATGTTTTGTTTACTTTCATGTACATTTACATTATGTTCATGATTGTGTGTATTACCCCTTGTGGTATATCGGATGGAAACCCATATGTAAATTCTATAGCTGAATCCGAATGGACGGTAGTACGGTCTGTACTTGGGACACAATGCCACGTACCACCCGGGAAATACTCGCATGTGCATGACTAACCCTCCTTTTATTCGCTATTTACTTATTAACGTTTTTCCCGCTTTTGATTGTTTATTATGATTTTCATTATTGCATTTCCTAATGTAATATGCTTCCACTGTTTCTATTAATGTTTATCGGTGTGCAAATTCGTGTGTTTATTTGAATTATCTTACATGTGATGCATAAGACTTGGTTATATTATTGCATAAACCCGTTCATTACAATTGGCATAAGTAAGGGACCATTCCGAATCCAACGGTTTAAAGTCTTCCCTTGCGAGGGGTGAGTGCAGCCTTAAATCATTTCCCAGTTCACACTAGGTGGCGACTCATTTATTCTCCGGTTTAGTCCCTCGCGGGCTACTCCGTACTCCCGACCGGACAGCGAGCCCGGACAGCGTCGCCCACCTCTGTGCTTCTGTCCACAACCTGAACATTCTGCAACTCAATGTTGCCATGGCTGGGCCAGTTTGGTGAGGGGAGACTATTTATAATCTCTTCTATGGAGTTTCTGATGAATTTTTTTGTAAACTGCTTGATTCTCTCAACAGAAACCATTTGATTCTTAAGAAACAGCTCATGTATGTTGTTTAAAACAGAACAGCATTGAGAGGCAGGGTATAGGAAAGCAATAGAGCAACATAATCTGCAATATAGAAATTTTTATTGATTAGCTTTCCCACAAATGTCAGTAGCGTTTGAAACATAAATCAAATTCAGAAAGCTGATGCTGGTAACTGGTCCGGGTAAGAATGGTTGGGATGGTAACTGGTTTGATTATAGAATTTGGCGAAAGTAGAGCAAGGTAGCTATGCAAGGACAATACTACCAATCACTCTGAGGTCAGCAATGCATGCAAAGTTTGAGGAGAAAATTTTGGATATCTACATGGTGAGGACGATCAACGATACAATGATGAGCACCCGAATATCCAAAATCACAATTGAAATCACATTAAAAAACCTTCAGCACATAAGATTGGTAAAGTGGACCAGACAAAATTGTTCAAGTTAAATTGTTAATTAGCAAGCCATGGCAGTAAAGGACAACACATACAAATTTTTTTTTTTTTTACCTCTTTCAATTCAATGGCACCGCTATGACAAGGTAACCCCAGCAACCATTCCTCACATGTTCTATATGCATTCTTGATTCTCCGCAAATACCTGAAATTACAAATATGACATGCTTTCAACAAAAAAGGAAACATAAATTAAGTTGCAAAGAAAACCAAACGAAAAGGCGCATTTTCAGCCTGGTAAGTTTAGAAATTCGAAGTCCACAGCTCAGATATATTAAATTCTGTGCATATTGAACATAAATCCTGCCTCCCCTATCAATGTTCTTAAACGCGGTGCCTAGCGTTTAGCACCCCAAATCGGTGGGATTAGGTGCTCGGTCGCCTAGAATACTGCTCCCTTTCACATTCTTACCATCCACGTGTAACGTCACCACTGGCGCACACGCTTCTTTCCATGGATCAAGCAACATGTTCCTAAAAACAAATAAGAGAGAAAAAATTCCTTGCATCATGTAATCTTACTATTTTGTTAATATTAGTCGGTGAAATTTACTCAGTTACGGCGGATACCTAAAGTAAGAGCTGCGAGAGATGATTAAGCGATGGAGATAGTACATGGACCCCATGGCCTGAACGACGAGATCGGAGAATGAGCCAAGAATTGAAGCCTTTCATTTTAGCTATTGTCTCAGAGAGTAGTCACATTACAATCGAGTGCAGGTAATTTGCCGTTACTCACCGTCGTTATCGGGGAGCTACGGGGCTGGAATCTTCATTTTCACTGACAGTGTTGTGGCCCATACAATCGACGTTTGCTGCAGAGCGGCTTCAATGTCTTCTGGTCTCTCTGTGGGATAGACGAGAAAAAACGCTGCGTCTTAGAAACCGTGCGTTAACTAAGGGTATTTTAGGGTTTTCATCTAAAATTGAGCTAGGTTTCAAAAAATTACCACGAGGTTATATTCTTCATGAAGGGCTATTCGGATGGCCTATCTAACGAATTTTTCCTAGAAACTCACGTAAACCCTGATTTTGAAACCTCTCTTCTTATTGTAATCTCGTTAAGGTTAGCAAATCATCTCAATAATATTTATTTTTGAAATTACTTTTATCTGTCATTAAAAAATATATATATATATCCTTTGATCAAGCAAATGAAGAATTTTTGTCAATTTTTGTTTTTTATTTTTATAATTGAATTATGCATGAGGCTATGTTTATATATGCAGGCAGCCAGGCATTATTGGATAGAAGCTCCTTCTGCTTTGGCTTATTTTGTTCAGCTTATATATATAGAAGAGATAGGGCACAATAGAATTTGTTCGTATTTATACAGAGATGCTCTTAAGAAACCCAGGTAAAAAGAGTGAAATGATTCTCTCTTTGTATTTTAAATGGTTTTAGATCATAATTCGTAACTGGTTTTTTTTTTTTTTTTTTTTTTTTTTTTTTTTTTTGCAGGAGTAAAACTACGGCATCAAATTTTCAATATTTCTAAAAGATTATCATCATTGTCTGATGGGTCTTTGTTTAAGTCGGATGCGAAAGTTGTTTCTTTTGGGGATGGGATTAATCAAGGAAATTCAAGAATGAATGGACGGGGAAGAGCAGGTGTCGATGATGTGTGCAATATTTTACAGAGTGGTCCTTGGGGACCTGCTGTTGAAAATGCTTTATCCTCGCTTGATGGGATGCTTCAACCAGGTATAGTTATTGGAGCCTTGAGGAGGCTGAAAGATGTCAATCTAGCGATAAACTATTTTCGGTGGGTTGAGAGGAAAACTGACAGCCCTCATTGTCTAGAAGCATACAATTCACTTCTTATGGTGATGGCTACAAGCAAAGAGTTTCAATCTCTAGAAGATATTTTGGGAGAAATGAGTCTTGCAGGAATTGGTCCTACAAATCACACATGTATTCAGTTAGTTGTAAGCTGTGTCAAGTCAAATATGCTGAGAGAAGCTTTAGATATTATCCAAACTATGAGGAAGTTCAAATTCCGGCCTGCTTTTTCTGCTTATACAACTTTGATCGGTGCTCTGGCTACAGTCCGTGAATCGAATCTCATGCTAAATCTCTTTCATCAAATGCAGGAGCTAGGTTATGAAGTAAGTGTCCATTTGTTTACAACTCTCATTCGTGTGTTTGCCAGGGAGGGCCGGGTGATGCTGCTCTCTTCCTTTTAGATGAGATGAAGAACAATGCTTTTAGTGTTGACATTGTCCTTTATAATGTCTTTATTGACTGCTTTGGTAAGACAGGTAAGGTGGATATGGCGTGGAAATTCTTTCATGAGATGAAAGCACAAGGCATAGCTCCTGATGATGTAACTTATACTAGTATGATAGGGGTTCTGTGCAAATCTAACAGGATGGAGGAAGCAGTGGAGATGTTTGAGAAAATAGACCGTAACAGAGAAGTCCCATGTGCATATGCGTATAACACTATGATTATGGGTTACGGTTCTGTTGGAAAGTTTGATGAAGCATTCGGTTTACTTGAAAGGCTTAAACAAAAGGGGTGCATACCGAGTATAATAGCTTATAATTCCATTCTTACTTGCCTCGGGAAGAAGGGGAGAGTTCCAGAAACATTGAAGATCTTTGAGGAGATGAAGAAAGATGCAATGCCCAATAGTACAACCTATAATATTCTTATTGACATGCTTTGCAGGACTGGAAATGTTAAGGATGCTCTAAAGGTTCGGGATGCCATGAAAGAAGCTGGCTTGTTCCCTAATGTAATGACTGTAAACATAATGGTTGACAGACTATGCAAAGCTCAAAAACTAGATGAAGCTTATTCTATATTTGAAGGAATGGATCACAAATTTTGTACCCCAAATGACGTAACTTTTTGCTCGCTTATTGATGGATTGGGTAAGAATGGTAGATTGGATGAAGCATACGAGCTTTATGAAAAGATGTTGGACATTGATCAGATTCCAAATGCCATTTTATATACATCCCTCATTAGGAACTTCTTCAAACATGGCAGGAAGGAAGATGGTCACAAAATATACAAGGAAATGGTGCAAAGGGGCTGTTCTCCTGATTTAATGCTCATTAATACCTACATGGATTGTGTTTTCAAAGCTGGAGAAACAGAGAAAGGCAGGGCTTTGTTTGAGGAAATAAAGGCTCAAGGATTTGTTCCGGATGTGCAGAGCTATTCCGTCCTAATTCATGGCCTCGTGAAATGGGGTTTTTCCCGTGAAACTGATCAGTTGTTCCATGCAATGAAGGAGCAAGGCTGTGTTCTAGACACCCGTGCTTACAACACCGTTGTTGATGGATTCTGCAAGTCTGGAAAGGTCAACAAAGCATACCAGCTACTTGAGGAAATGAAGACAAAAGGTCACCATCCTACTGTTGTTACATATGGTTCTGTCATTGATGGGCTTGCTAAAATTGACAGACTTGATGAAGCATACATGCTCTTTGAAGAAGCAAAGTCGAAAGGAATAGAGTTAAATACTATTATTTATAGCAGTCTTATTGATGGTTTTGGGAAGGTGGGTAGAATTGACGAAGCATATCTAATCATGGAAGAGTTAATGCAGAGAGGTTTGATCCCTAATGTATACACATGGAATTGCTTGCTTGATGCCTTGGTGAAAGCGGAGGAAATTAGTGAAACCCTAGTCTGTTTTCAGTCCATGAAAGACTTGAAATGCACACCCAACCACATAACTTACAGCATTATCATAAATGGTCTTTGTAGGGTTAGAAAATTCAACAAGGCCTTTGTTTTTTGGCAAGAGATGCAAAAGCGAGGTTTAAAACCCAATACCATCACCTACACTACCATGATCTCAGGACTTGCAAAGGCTGGGAATATCACGGAGGCTAATGGACTCTTTGAGAGGTATAAGGCAAATGGGGGTGTACCTGATTCTGGTTGTTATAACGCTATGATGGAAGGGTTAAGCCAATGCAAATAGAGCAATGGATGCATATATACTTTTTGAGGAAACTCGACGGAAAGGTTTCAATGTTCATACCAAAACTTGTGTTGTTCTTTTAGATGCGCTGCATAAAGCTGAATGTCTCGAACAGGCAGCTATTGTGGGTGCTGTCTTGAGAGAAACTGCGAAGTCTCAACATGCTGCTAGATCTGGGTAACTTTATTTTTTAATTAGTTTTTGAAGGACTAACTGGTGTGGTATAAAGCGAAAAAGCTGCCATAAGGTGTATTTTCTTATCTTGCTGATGGGCAAAGTATTAGACGACAGAGTTCTGCTCGTAACAGTCCTTCATCTTATCACATCCTTAATGGGATTTAAGTTACCCCATCAGAGGTATTCCCTTATTTTTATCTTCTTTTTAATATAATTAATCAATCTGGAATTACTTTTTGCAAATAAAAAATTCTTAGGGTCTGTTTCTTTCATTGTATAATGATATCGATAAGTAAAATATTTTTTATGAAAATCATTTTCCGAAAAGGAAAATATTTTCTGGTGTTTGGTTATCAGTTGAAAACATTTTTCGGGAAAATATTTTCATATGTTTGGCGCATCTAGGGATGGCAAAAACGTTAGGGTCGGTTTTTCCGCATGGATCCGGAATACACGAGTCTGAAAACACTTTGATTTCCAAAAAAAAAAAAAATTCCGGACAAGGGTAGCGAAATTCCGGACACATGTGAATCCAGGTCCACATGGGTCCGAAATTCCAGTAATCGGATTCAGAATTTTTGTTAATTTATATTTAATTTTTTTAAAAAATAAATATAATTTAATATAATAAAATTAAAATATACAAAATAATGGAATTAAAAATTAGAAAAAGTAAACAATATAAATTAAAAAAATTAAAAAATTAAAAAATTAAAAAAATCGAGTTTCCTAACCCGATCGGGGTATACCCCTATATGGATGCTGTTGACGGCGGATTTTAGACTCAGGGCAATATGAGAATATTACTCCCGAGGCAATCCTCCCTCAATAGTGAATTTGTTTGGTTTTGTGGGAACCAAAAGCAAACTTAGCAGAAGACAAATAATGCGCCAATCGACAAGGAGATTTAACGTGGTTCGGCGGATTTGATCCAACCTACGTCCACGGACACAAATCGAACTATCTCTTTTATTACTGAGATATGCTTCTCTGATATATCTTGAGCTTACAAGTTTCACAATAATGATTCTGATGATTCTGATGATCTTGGTTCTCCCCCCTTATGCATACTCTACCCTCCTATTTATAATGGTGAAGAAATCAGACTCATTTTTGTACAAGAATTCTCAGTCTAAGGTGATTTTCTTTTCCTACAAGGATTCCTAGTTTCTCATTTCCCATAAGGATTCCTAATCAAAACTATCTTTACTCTCTTTATCCTATTGGAATGTTGACTTATCAATTTTACCCTCATGAAAATAGGATAATTAAATATCTTATCCTGTTGGAATATGATTTCTTATCTTCTAGAGCACGTCTCGCCGGGTAGTCGGTCTTCATGAGGTCGGTCATGATGGTTCTTTGGACCGGGAATGCTTCTGCCGATCTGATAATTGTCCGGTCGCTGATCCAAAGTGGTCGGTTACTGATAAGGGTGCTCGGTCTCTTACTGTTTGCAATACTCATGCGATCAGGTCGGTATTTAATGATTTTGATCGAGAAAAAAGTTACCCTTTTGTCCCTGCCGTGCTGTTCTAATTTCTATAGTGCCTAAAAACACCATCAACATCTATCCCATAGTTCTCGGTAACAACGAGTTTGCGAGTTGATGCCGGGAACTATAAAAAAGATGGTGTGCCGATGAATCCGTCGGTGGTCACTCCGGGAGCCGCAGAGAAAAAATGCCTTGGATGCAAATCTGGTCCTTCCTGCCACCTTCACGTGCTCAGTCAACGAGGATCCCGATATCTGCCTGTGGAGAAAATGCTGTCTTTATGCTGATGACGATCGACTCGGTGGGACGTAACCCGCCCCGAGCTGAGAAGGACTTTTGGCTCTGGGGGAATGTCACCTCTCCAGACCAATAGAAGGCCGACCATTGGGGAGATGCTCCGATCCCATGCCGATGATAAGTCTCTCGGTGGGACGTATCCGAGCTGAAGAAAGGCGGCTCTGGGGGAATGTTACATCCCCAGTCTAGAGAAGCTGACCCGGTGGGACGTGACCCGACCTCGAGCTGGAAGAAAGACTTGGCCCTGGGGGAATGTTACATCCCCAGTCCAAAGAAACTGACTCGGTGGGACGTGACCCGACCCCGAGCTGGAAGAAAGACTTGGCCCTGGGGGAATGTTACATCCCCAGTCCAAAGAAACTGACTCGGTGGGACATAACCCGACCCCGAGCTGGAAGAAAGACTTTTGCCCTGGGGGAATGTTACATCCCCAGCCCAAAGAAACTGACTCGGTGGGACATAACCCAACCCCAAGCTGAAAGAAAGACTTGGCTCTGAGGGAATGTTACATCCCCATACCAAAGGAGCCGACTCGGTGGGACGTGACCCGACCCCGAGCTGAAAAAAACACTTGGCTCTGGGGGAATGTTACATCCCCAGTCCAAAGAAGCTGACTCGGTGGGACATAACCCAACCCCGAGCTGAAAGAAAGACTTGGCCTTGGGGAATGTTACATCCCCAGTCCAAAGAAACTGACTCGGTGGGACATAACCCAACCCCGAGCTGAAAGAAAGACTTGGCTCTGAGGGAATGTTACATCCCCAGACCAAAGGAGCCGACTCGGTGGGACGTGACCCGACCCCGAGCTGAAAGAAACACTTGGCTCTGGGGGAATGTTACATCCCCAGTCCAAGGAAGCTGACTCGGTGGGACATAACCCAACCCCGAGCTGAAAGAAAGACTTGGCTCTGAGGGAATGTTACATCCTCAGACCAAAGGAGCTGACTCGGTGGGACGTAACCCGACCCCGAGCTGAAACAAACATCGACCTCGGCGGTACAAGAGCAGACTCGAGCCGGAAATAGACATCGGTCTCGGCGGTACAAAAGCAGTCCCGAGCTGATTAACCAAGTGGCCTCGGCGGAACGAATCCAGCCCCGAACCGAATACTCATTGGGACTTATTCAGAAGGGAAATGAATCAACCTTTGAAGCCCTACCGAATCTGGCATGGGCGTCCCCTTGCCAGACCAGTGAAAAACAAAAACAAATTTTATGACAAATAAAATCAAAAGGTGGGGGTGACTTCGCACTTGTCCCAAAGAAAAATGTTTAAAGTGTAAATAACAGCACGGATGTCTCCGAACAGCGTCCTGTCTGAGGCCTCCAAAACACAATTCTGAATCTTTCAATTCAGCGTCCTGGCGAACCAGGATTTGGATCAGGTGAGCATTTTGAATGGTAAGGGCACATCCTCTGTACGTCAGGTCAATGTGGAGCCTACGCATTGCACGAGGGATCCTCCTAACCACGTTGGAGCAGGCACACGCCACGGGGGCGCAACGCCTCCCCGTGCTGCGCCTCTCTTGGATCCAAATGATGAATGGATCAAAGAGTGTCCGGGGTACTAAGGGAACATTCCTCCTTAGGTCGGTGTCACTGGAGTCAATCAATCGTCACGGGGGCATAGTCCCTCCCCGTGCTATGCTTTCTCACGGATCCATTACATCGAGTGGCCTCGGCGGAACGAAATCCAGCCCCGAGCCGAATACCCGAGTGGCCTCGGCGGAACGAAATCCAGCCCCGAGCCGAAAGAAAACATCGGTCTCGGCGGTACAAGAGCAGACCTGAGCCGGAAAGAAGCATCGGCCTCGGCGGTACAAGAGTAGACCCGAGCCGGAAAGAAGCATCGGCCTCGATGGTACAAGAGCAGGCCCGAGCCGGAAATAAACATCGGCCTCGGCGGTACAAGAGCAGGCCCGATCCGGAAAGAAGCATCGGCCTCGGCGGTACAAGAGCAGGCTCGATCCGGAAAGAAGCATCGGCCTCGGCGGTACAAGAGCAGGCCCGAGCCGGAAAGAAGCATCGGCCTCGGCGGTACAAGAGCAGACCCGAGCCGGAAAGAAGCATCGGCCTCGGCGGTACAAGAGCAGACCCGAGCCGGAAATAAACATCGGCCTCGGCGGTACAAGAGCAGACCCGAGCCATAAAACAAATATCAAAACCATTGTGTGGGCCATAACAAACAAGCATAATCAAATGTCAGCTTAAGACAGAAGATGTTTTACTTACATTTTTGGATTCCGTTGCCCCTTTTCCTCCCGCTTTTTCGCTTTTCCTCCGACTGGTTCCTGCTTCAAGTTTCTCGTTGTTTATCTCTTCCATTCTCTCCAGTCGGTCCATCATGGATTTTAGAAAGACTTGATTTTCCTCACTGTTTCTCCTCATGTTTTCTTCCATGTTCTCCATCCAATCCGTAGTTGAACTCCCTGACGACTGGTGATGCCCGCCTTCTGCCATTGTCTTACTACGCGAGTTGCTTTTTGTTGAGTTCCCCACAGACGACGCCAACTGTTGACGGCGGATTTTGGACTCAGGGCAATATGGGAATATTACTCCCGAGGAAATCCTCCCTCAATAGTGAATTTGTTTGGTTTTGTGGGAACCAAAAGCAAACTTAGCAGAAGACAGATAATGCGCCAATCGACAAGGAGATTTAACGTGGTTCGGCGGATTTGATCCAACCTACGTCCACGGACACAAATCGAACTATCTCTTTTATTACTGAGATATGCTTCTCTGATATCTCTTGAGCTTACAAGTTTCACAATAATGATTCTGATGATTCTGATGATCTTGGTTCTCCCCCCTTATGCATACTCTACCCTCCTATTTATAATGGTGAAGAAATCAGACTCCTTTTTGTACAAGAATTCCCAGTCTAAGATGATTTTCTTTTCCTACAAGGATTCCTAGTTTCTCTTTTCCCATAAGGATTCCTAATCAAAACTATCTTTACTCTCTTTATCCTATTGAGATGTTGACTTATCAATTTTACTCCTATGGAAATATGATAATTAAATATCTTATCCTGTAGGAATATGATTTCTTATCTTCTGGAGCACGTCTCGCCGGGTAGTCGGTCTTCATGAGGTCGGTCATGATGGTTCTTTGGACCGGGAATGCTTCTGCCGATCTGATAATTGCCCGGTCGCTGATCCAAAGTGGTCGGTTACTGATAAGGGTGCTCGGTCTCTTACTGTTTGCAATACTCATGCGCCCGGGTCGGTATTTAATGATTTTGATCGAGAAGAAAGTTACCCTTTTGTCCCTGTCGTGCTGTTTTAAATTCTATAGTGCCTAAAAACACCATCAACATCTATCCCATAGTTCTCGGTAACAATGAGTTTGCGAGTTGATGCCGGGAACTATAAAAAAGATGGTGTGCCGATGAATCCGTCGGTGGTCACCCCAGGAACCGCAGAGAAAAAATGCATTGGCTGCAAATCTGGTCCTTCTTGCCACCTTCATGTGCTCAGTCAACGAGGATCCTGATATCTACCCGTGGAGAAAATGCTTTGCCTTTGTGCTGATGACGATCGACTCGGTGGGATGTAACCCGCCTCGAGCTGAGAAGGACATTTGGCTCTGGGGGAATGTCACCTCTCCAGACCAATAGAAGGCCGACCATGGGGGACATGCTCCGATCCCATGCTGATGATAAGCCTCTCGGTGGGACGTATCCTGACCCCGAGCTGGAAAAAAGACTTGGTTCTGGGGGAATGTTACATCCCCAGTCCAAAGAAGCTGACTCGGTGGGACGTGGCCCGACCCCGAGCTAAAAGAAAGACTTGGCTCTGGGGGAATGTTACATCCCCAGTCCAAAGAAGCTGACTCGGTGGGACGTGACCCGACCCCGAGCTGAAAGAAACACTTGGCTCTGGGGGAATGTTACATCCCCAGTCCAAAGAAGCTGACTCGGTGGGACGTGACCCGACCCCGAGCTGAAAGAAACACTTGGCTCTGGGGGAATGTTACATCCCCAGTCCAAAGAAGCTGACTCGGTGGGACGTGACCCGACCCCGAGCTGAAAGAAACACTTGGCTCTAGGGGAATGTTTCATCCCCAGTCCAAAGAAGCTGACTCGGTGGGACGTGACCCGACCCCGAGCTGAAAGAAACACTTGGCTCTGGGGAATGTTACATCCCCAGTCCAAAGAAGCTGACTCGGTGGGACGTAACCAGACCCCGAGCTGAAACAAACATCGACCTCGGCGGTACAAGAGCAGAGCCGAGCCAGAAATAGACATCGGTCTCGGTGGTACAAGAGCAGACCCGAGCCGGAAATAGACATCGGTCTCGGCGGTACAAGAGTAGACCCGAGCCGGAAAGAAACATCGGTCTCGGCGGTACAAGAGCAGACCCGAGCCGATCAACCAATGGGCCTTGGCGGAACGAATCCAGCCCCAAGCCGATATACCAAGTGGCCTCGGCGGAACGAATCCAGCCCCGAACCGAATACTCATTGGGACTTACTCAGAAGGGAAATGAATCAACCTTAGAAGCCCTACCGAATCTGGCACGGGCGTCCCCTTGCCAGACCAGTGAAAAATGAAAACAAATTTATGACAAATAAAATCAAAATGTGGGGGTGACTTAGCACTTGTCCCAAATCAAAACGTTTAAAGTGTAAATAACAGAACAGATGCCCCGAAACAGTGTCCTGCCCGAGGCTTCCAAAACATAATTCTGAACCTTTCAATTCAGCGTCCTAGTGAACCAGGATTTGGATCAGGTGAGCCTTTTGAATGGTAAGGGCACATTCTCTGTACGTCAGGTCACTGTGGAGCCTGCGTATTGCACGAGGGATCCTCCTTACCACGCTGGAGCAGGCACACGCCACGGGGGCGCATCGCCTCCCCGTGCTGCGCCTCTCTTGGATCCAAATGATGAATGGATCAAAGAGTGTCCGGGATACTAAGGGTACATTCCTCCTTAGGTCCGGTGTCACTGGAGTAAGCAATCGTCACGGGGGCATCGTCTCTCCCCGTGCTATGTTTTCTCACGGATCCATTACATCGAGTGGCCTCGGCGGAACGAATCCAGCCCCGAGCCGAATAACCGAGTGGCATCGGCGGAACGAATCCAGCCCTGAGCCGAAAGAAAACATCGGTCTCGGCGGTACAAGAGCAGACCCGAGCCGGAAATAAACATCGGTCTCGGCGGTACAAGAGCAGACCCGAGCCGGAAAGAACCATCGGTCTCGGCGGTACAAGAGCAGACCCGAGCCGATCAACCAATGGGCCTTGGCGGAACGAATCCAGCCCCAAGCCGATATACCAAGTGGCCTCGGCGGAACGAACTGTACCGATATACCAAGTGGCCCCAAGCCGATATACCTTTGTGCATTTTTTCTAGATCCAGATTTAGACCTGAATTCACAAAAACATATCCGCACATGAACTCGGATCCGGAATTTGCCATCCCTGGCGCATCCAATTTTTTGTTTTGGAAAAATATTTATGGTGGTTAGAACTTAAAAGTGAACTGTGGGAGCTTTGGAGAGAAAAAATTTGTTTTCCGTAAAGTGACTTACGTATTTATATTCATGTCATTTTCCGGAAAAAGTGCTAAACTTTTTTACCGACTAGAAACCAATTTACGTTAACTGAGTTTTTTTGCTAGTGTCCAAGCCTCTGAGGAAAATAATTTCCGAAAAAACTTTCATAACAAAACAAACAGCCCTTAGTTTCAATGCTACTAGATATTGAGCTTAACAACATTATCTACTATGTAATTGACAGTTCTTTGCGTAGCTACTAGTTGTACTACACAAAGATGTAACACGTGTGTTAGCACGTGCAAGCTAATCTTGTTAATTCTCACTCTTCTGTTTTTTAATGTAGATTAGTAGCTTAAATGGACAACTGTGCAAAGAGATTGCGTGTGCTTCTAATATCTTACGAAATAGCATGAAGTGTATTTTCAGTTCTTCATCCATGATTTTCACCACTTCTTATTGAGTTCTTGGAACACGATAGTTTATATTTGTTTAAAAATCAATGGAGCAACCTCTTGTTGGACAATTATGACTCATAGCATCACTATTTGTACAGAACATGATGTTATACAAATTAACTATATGACAAAGGAAATTGCTTTTTTATCATTTGTGATTAGATCACCAAGATGTATAAATGATATAAGGTCCTTATGATTAGTTCCGGATTGAGATGATATGAGTCAGTATCAATCCACGAAGGTTTAATCATTAAATATCTCTAGTCGTAGTATTATAGAGATTGGACATCGATAATGCGGTATAGACTAGTATTACACTTGTGCGCGTTGTGGGAGCATAACGACATAGTTCTCATATATTTGGGTATTGGATACTCATGCAAGTGTAATAGGAGGTTGTGTTTTACCGATGGTACGGAAAACAGCTTCGCTCTCGATAGACCCATCGGAATTCCATTGGTAGTATAACTATGTGTCTATGGAAGTCCGAATCAGGGTAGGTGTATTTCGTCTTAACTTGAGACTTGCACCGCTAATACTTGCGATAATCAATATACTTTGGTTTTGGTCCTCTAAGGCTTTAACCGGTTTTGTGTACACCTCTTCTGGGTATATTGAGAATCGTAGTGTATTGGGTGTGATGTCGAGATGGAAGTATCACTTCAGTTATAGTGGAGATGATGATCACGTAGGATACAGAACTAGTACTCTTATGTACTGCAGTTATCGGGATAATATGACTAGGTTATAGTTATCTGATTATAGAGACTAGTTACCAGACATCCGATATGTGCTTCGTACGGGGCAGACACAATTACAGCCCCAGGCCTTGCACGTGAACATCCGATACTGGATCGAAATATACAATACTACGTATAGTATGCCTGATATAGATCACATATTCCTTTAAGGATATTTCTAGAGAATTGGGTAGGCATGACGCTTTACTAGGAGCCAATCTTGTCTCGTAAATCGGTAAAAACGTAGTACTAGGTACGTACGTGTTCGGATAGTCCGATAACCGGATTTACTGCCAACATATCCGGGGATCTCATGGGTCGCTTTCCGAAGATTCACCGATGACGTATGACTCACACTTTATTAATCTGAGATTAATTTGATGAGAGAGAAAATTAATTTGGGATTAATTACAGAGATATTTTATCTATGATAAAATATTATTTAAAGAGAGAGAACGATTAATTTGGAATTAATCGATAAATTAATATATATTCGATATATTAAATGAAATTGGATTTCGACGCGGAATTGAAATTAGATAATAATTCGGGCGAACGAGTTAATTTAGAATTAATTCGTAAGCGACGTGGATAGTAATTTTGCTAGGCATAATTATTTAATTAAATTTGATTTAATTACGTCGCAACGAAAAATTCGTTAATTCGGAATTAGCGAATCCAAGCCCGGGAGTGTTTGCGGGGCCGCTCGTATTTCGAATCGAGCGGGGCCCACAAGTCACATCAAGCATCAAATCATTAGTCATTCTTGTGATATAAGTCAAATCACTTTGAGGGATTGACACAATGTCACTATTCATGATTGATGTAAGTGGTTGGAAAGCTTTTTGAAAGCTTGAAAGACATTTATCAATTTTTAATTGATATTTGACTTTTGGTAAATGAATTTTGAAATTCAATTTTATGTGTATTAGATACACATTTCCAACAACCAACACAACTTTTTTTTCTCTCTCTCCCTCTCTCTAGCTCTCGGCAATGAAGGCCATTTTCTCTCTTCTCTCATTTTGGTTTTTGAAACCAATTTTCTTCATGATCTTGGCTTGGCGAGAGATATAATGAAGAATACATTGTGCTAGCGCACCAAAAGGGTTTTACAAGGTGATAGGGAAACTCCTTGTGAGCATGGAATCAACATTTCAAGCTTGGAGCTGAAAGGACATCCATGGAGGACAAAAGAGTGTCATGGCCGAATACAAGAAGAATGGAGCACAAAAGTTTTGTTCTTCGACGCATCCAATCCGATCAATGTAAGTATGATTCCGTCATATTTCATTGTGTATTCACATGGGTTTTATTGCTTTAAATCGATCCTTGGGACCTTAGAGAAATCCCACAATGGTATCAGAGTGAGTTAAAGCATGAAACTTAAACTTAGGGTTAAAATTGGGTAAATTGATTTTGAGCATGATTTGATGAAATTGTTTGATTAAGTATGCTTAAATGATGTTTAATTGAAGTTGTATTGGATCAATTTCATGAAAATTGGATTAGATCATTTTTCCCCAAAATTCAAGGCTTGGCCGAGAATGACTATGCCCTAAATGTCTTGGTATTTTGTGTTTTTGATCATTGGATGAGTTGAAAAACATATAGGTAATGTTGAATTGGATTTGATTGGATTAAAACCGAATCGGACAAAGAAATCCCTGCCATTGCCGACACTACTATAGCATGAAATGTGTTTGATTTTTGATTAAAATGTGTTGGACATGTTTTGATGTTGATTAGCATAATTGATTAGGCTAATTGATGTTTTAGAAATGTTAATTGAGGTGATTAATTACGGCATTACACTTTCAGTAATTAAATTGTGAAATTGGAATTTTGGTAATTTAATTATTTGGGCTTAAATTGGATTTGGACTTGAAAAGTTGTAATTGTACTTAATGGGCTTGGTTGTACCAAGTTAGGTTTAGGCTAAATTGGTTTGATCCAATTGGGCCCAAAACCATATCCATAAAGTCCAAATATGACTATTGGGCCTTTAAAGTTTAATTGGGCCTAATAGGCCGAAATTGATTTCTAGGCTTATGGGGTGATTCCTTGATTGGGCTTTGGTTGCCGAAGCCCACGCCTTAAGAGATTAATTGAAAGCCCATCAAACTTTAATTAGACAACATTGCATGTTAATCGGGCTTTGAGACCTGTAACGATTAGATTTGGAATCTAAGTTGTAAAGGTTCATTAATAAAGTGTGAATATTTAATTTGAAATTAAATAGTGAATTAGTTTTAAATACAAATTAAATTGGATTTAATGTTGTAGTTTAATTTAATTCAAGAATTCGTACTTTGAGTACTTATTCGCAAAACGAGTTTGACTCGCGCAAAATCAAATCGTTGTTTGAACATTGGATGGTCATTAATATTCAGATTAATTAATTGGATTAGATTGATTGATAACATGCTTGTGTGAATACATGATTGCGATGCATGAATAATGTATATCGAATGGATATTAGATGGGTGAGGCAATTTTGGAAATTGTTGTAATAAATTTAGAATTTATTTATTGGACCTGCGTGTCCAGCCTATTACCTCCTTACTCTGTGTATTTCTCTTCTCACCTATTCCCGTTAATGTAAATGAAGTTTCTTTAGAAGTGTTAAGTAATCGGGTAGAAGTAATACTTGTGCTAGCGGGAGAGAGGAAATGGAGAGATTTGTTCTAGGAACAATGTGTTTAAGTATCCATCCGCATATTATTATTATATTTATTTACGCGCCTTATTATGTTTTTAGAATGCATGTTTAAGAGTGTATGATGATGAGACCTTAACAAAGATAATAAATTGGTTACCAATTTGCACGCAAAAAACCCTCAGAACATATTAAGCGTTTTTCCTTCCATTGAGTGATTCTTACTCAAGATCCATGACTAGCACTGGTTTGTTGGCCAAAGTCAAGACCTTTATCCGTCGCGGATGTATTTGAATCATGAAGGCTTTGTTCCATATTGGTGTCTTGTCCAAGTTGTGATTTATTGGCCAAAGTCAAGATCACTTCTTGTCCATCGATATTGATTACAAAGCTTTTTAAGGTCAATGGGTTCCGCTTAACTGAGATCATTAAGTTTGTTGTGTCAAAGCCAATGCTAAATTGATTCGGAGAAAAAAGGTTAGGGAATATATTGGATATATTGGCATATATAAGATATATGTTTCGGAGTTGGATGTTCACCTACTGGATCTAGGAATAGGATGAGATCCAATTGATCTTAGAGATCTATCTAGTTAATTATCATACAATTTGTTGGCCAAAGTCAAGATTGTGTGCTATTTAATGGGATCCTAGCCCACTAGGAAACTAAGTTTCCCGAGTACTCAACGTAGGGTTAGAGGCTCGCCGAAAAATAGTGGGAGGCAAGTATTAAATTTACAATTTTGTTTAGATACTTGTCATACGCGCTCATTTCATTTTTCGTCAAATAAATTAACATATTAGTTGGACTAATATTTAATGTTGTTTTAATTTAACAGCTAGACTGTATTCAAACTATTTCAATTTATAGTTGATTTTATAATTGGATTATAGTAATCAATATAATTGAATTTTACAAATTAAAAGTATGGTTGATTACATAGTTGGACTATAGTAATCATTATATACAAATAGTATCTCAAATCGTTGATTAAATAGTTGGACTATTAGAATCAAGATAAACTGAAAGATTAACGTTTAGAACATAATCCTGGGTGAAAATGTGTTTAAGCGGCTTTAATTTTCAGATTGGGAATAGAACCTTATGATAGTCCTAAGTACCAATAATTTATTTTATTTGATAAAATGACATCTCAGGCCTAAGCCCGGAGTTGAGCAAAAGGTAGAGCATGATCTTAGGAAGATTCATGTGATGATAACTTTAGTGCTTAATCCGTTCATCTTGCCGTAATGACTCCTTAATTTCGTCGTCATAACTAAGGATTAGATCTTTAAACCATTATGTTGAAATTGAAGGATCTTCATAGGTCTATACTTAGATCTTAGAAGTGTTATTTGCAATAGATAACTCTCGGAGAGTTAATGGCTATGCTCAAGGAGACAAAGTCAAAGTTTGCAAAAGGGCAAGAAGCGCAAGACGCATCTTAATTCGATATCCCAGAAGGCCAAGGCTTGGCTGAAGGCTTATGGGGTGTAGAAAAAGGGCAAAGGCAATATCATCTCAGTCTTCTAGGAAGACAAAGGACATATCCCAAGATGCTGTCTAAATTGTGGCAAACAGAGTTACTGGAAGCGTAACTGTCGTATGGACAAGGCAGACATGAAAGAATAGAAGAAAGGGCAAGGTTCTGACTTCAAGTATGTTTATCATAAACGTGTTCACTACTAGTATTAAAATTGGATTTTAGATACTTAGTGTGATACATAAATATGTACTGATGGGCAGAATATGCTTATTAGCAGAATACTGACTTCAGATGAGATTTATCTTCGAATCGGAAACAGGACGACAGTCGCTCTTTTAACCATAGAAATCTAAGTTAGTGACTACCCTTCAGGTGTGTACTTAAATTAGGAAACTGTTATAATGTAACTAGTTTGACTAGAAATATTATCTCTATATCGCGTATAACTCGTTGCGAGTATACCTTTATATTCTAGAACACTAAAGTGTTTTATTTTATAAAGATGATATTGAGATAAACACATTAGATGTGAATAACAGTATTTATATTTTGAATATAAATGAATCTCAAACATATAACATGACAAACAAGTAGCTCAAACTGATTTGATCAAATAAGACTTATTTGTGGCAGTGTTGTCTGGGACACATTAAACAAGACTCGTATATCCACACTTTTGAAGAGTGTATATTAGGACGGATTTGATTCAAATCAAATAAAGTCTACAAATCTAGTTTATTGGGCAAAATGCCTAAAATACCTTTTACTTGGTAAAAGTGTAAGTGCCATCGATCTGTTAGCCATTGTTCATAGTGACAAAAGTGGGCTCATATCTAGCTAGGCTAGAGGTGGATATGAATATTTCGTGACCTTTACGGATGTGGCATCGCGTTATGGTTATGTGTTTCTTTCGAAACATAAATCGAAAATTTTTAGAGTTTCGACACGAAGTAGACAAACAGATCGGCTAAAGTATTATACTATCACGGTAAGACTGTAATGGAAAATACTTAAGCAATAAGTTTCTAATATACTTGAAAGAGTATAGTATTCTTTCAATGGGGACTCCTCTTGGAACACGTCAATTTGACGGTGTGTCCGAACAGGGAAGCCGAATTTTGTTGGACATGATAAGGTTAATCATGAGTCGCTCTGAGCTACCATTTCCTTCAACGGATTTGCATCAAACAGTGCAGAACTTATTTTGAATAAGGTTCCATGAAAAATTTGTTTGACAAATTTCATATTAGATATGAACAGGAAAGAAACATGGTTTTCTTATTCTTGAAGATTTGGGAATGCTAGGCATACGTTTGGATGATACCAAACTAAAATCCAAATTGGATTAGTGCCTATCTGTAATTGGTTATTTAGGGAAATCAAAGTAGAGTACTTATACAACTCACAAGACAATAATGTAATTGTTGCTCACCATGCGGTTTTCCTAAGAGGAATACCTATATGTAGTGGTAAGTGGGAGGATAGTAAAACTCGATGAAAATCAGAGTAATACTGTTCCTGCACTGATTTCTTAATGGAACACAAACAGTTCATCAAGGATGAAACTGTACCACAATCTTCGAATACACAAGAACCGCGTTAGTCGGAGAGAGTCAGAAGACAACCTGGGGTATGGGTTTCTGATCTCACCTCATAAAGATGTCTATCTTATTAAGGAATACGAACTAACTACGTATGAGGAAGTGATACAAGGTATCAACTCCCTTTTATGGAAAAGTGCCATGAAGTCCGAAATGGATTTCATGTATATCAACTATGTTTGGACACTAGTTGATGTACCGCAAGACATTGTGCCTATTGGTACTATATAAGTCTTCAAGGAAGACATACATAGATGGCAACATACCAACGTACTAAGCTAGGCTTGTAGCGAAAAGTTATCGTTATCAACATTGTGTTGATTACGATGAAACCTTTTACCTGTCGCCATGGTAAATCTATTTGGATAATGCTTGCTAATGCTGCATGTTTCATTTATGAAATATGGCAGCAGAATGCCAAAACCGCTTTCCGTAAAGGAAATCTTTTGGAGGATGTTTACAACATTCTGACGGTTTTGTCGTACCAAAACTAACAAATAAGGTTTGCAGGTTATTCGATCCATAGAGGGATTGAAGCAAGCATTAGGTTCTTGAAATTATCGTTTTGATGCAATCATAATGGTGTATGATTTGATTCAAAACGAAAATGATCCTTGTGTATATAAGGAGGTTAGTGGGAGCGCACTGACGGTAGGTATTGTGCCTATTGGTACTAATTGAGTCTTCAAGGAAGACATCCATGGAAGGCAACATACCAACGTACTAAGCTAGGCTTGTAGCGAAAAGGTATCGTTATCAACATTGTGTTGATTACGACGAAACTTTTTACCTGTTGCCACGGTAAATCCATTTGGATAATACTTGCTGATGCTGCATGTTTCATTTATGAAATATGGCAGTTGAACGTCAAAATCGCTTTCCTTAAAAGGAAACCTTTTGGAGGATGTTTATAACATCCTGACGGTTTGTCGTACCAAAACTAGCAAACAAGGTTTGCAGGTTATTCGATCCATGTATGGATTGAAGTAAGCATCATGTTCTTGGAACAATCATTTTGATGTAATCATAATGGTGTATGATTTAATTCAAAACGAAAAGATTCTTGTGTATATAAGGAGGTATGTGGGGGCGCACTGACAATGAATGTCCTAAATAATGATGATATGTCATTTCTTGGAAATGATATTCCCATAAAACAATCGGTGAAAGCTTGACTTTCATGAAAATTCTCCGTAGAATTCTTGGGAGAAACAACTTTTATTCTAGGAATAAGGATCTACTGGGATAGATCTAAAAGTTGTTGGCACTCTCCGAGAACTCGTACATTGAAAAATGTACGTGACCTAGTGTCTCATATGCTTTGAGCATATGGAGTCACATTCAGGCCAATCCAAGTGATAGTCACTGGATTGATGTTAAAAACATTCTTCAGTATCTTAGACGAACTAAGGATGCTGTCTTAAACCTATGGAGAATAAGAATTTGAAGTGATTGGGATCACTTCTACAAGTTTCCAAACCGATAAAAATGACTATAAGTCGTAATAAAGGTACTATAAAGTTTGAATAACGGAACAGTGAGCTGGAAATCTTCCAAGCAAGATACTGTTACCGTATAAACAACAAAAGCGGAACTTTGCTGCAACTGTCGCAGCAATAGTAGCATCTTGGATCTAAATAATTCTAATTAGATTAGAAATAGTTCTGTTAGCAGCTGAGCTAGGCTACAGCATAGGCTAAAGAATTAACGGTCTCATCAACGATCCGATATGTACTTTAAACTGTTTTCATCTGATTCGTCATATCATTAATCGTGGCGATGTGATGATCAAATAAATCACATCAGATAATAACCTTTTAAATCTGCAGACGAAAGTTGTTTTCTCAGCAAAAATTTGAGCGACCCGTACATAGTTCAGGCGTAAGGCACCTGAGTAATTGACTATAGGTCAAGTGGGAGATTGTTGGAAAATTATGACCCATAGCATCATTATTTGTACAGAACATGGTGTTGTTATACAAATTACTATGTGACAATGGAAATTGCTCTTTTATCAATTGTGATTAGATCACCAAGATGTATAAATGATAGAAGGTCCTTATGATTAGTTCCGGATTGAGATGATATGAGCTAGTATCAATCAACGAAGGTTTAATCATTAAATATCCCTCATCGTAGTATTATCGAGATTGGACATCGATAATGCGTAATAGACTAGTATTACACTTGTGCACGTTGTGGGATCATAACGACATAGTTCTCATATATTTGGGTATTGGATACTCATGCAAGTGTAATAGGAGGTTGTATTTTACCGATGGTACGGAAAACAGCTTCGCTCTGGATAGAACCTCAGAATTCTATTGGTAGTATAACTATGTGTTTATGGAAGTCCGAATCAGGGTAGATGTATTTGGTCTTAACCTGAGACTTGCACCGCTAATACTTGTGATAATCAATATACTTTGGTTTTGGTCGTCCAGGGCTTTAACCGATTTTGTGTACGCGTTTTTTGGGTTTATTGAGAATCATAGTGTATTGGGTGTGATGTCGAGATGGAAGTATCACTTCAGTTATAGTGGAGAGGATGATCACGTAGGATACGGAACTAGTACTCTTATGTACTGCAGTCATCGGGATAATATGACTAGGTCATAGTTATCCGATTATAGAGACTAGTTACCAGACATCCGATATGTGCTTCGTACGGGGCAGACACAATTCCAGCCCCAGGCCTTGCACGTGAACATCCGATACTGGATCGAAATACGCAATACTATGTATACTACGCCTGATATAGATCACATATTCCTGTAAGGATATTTTTGGAGAATTGGGTAGACATGACGCTTTGCTAGAAGCCAATCTTGTCTCGTAAATCGGTAAAAACGTAGAACTAGGTACGTACGTGTTCCGATAGTCCGATAACCGAATTACTGCCAACATATCCGGGGATCGCATGGGTCGCTTCCCGAAGATTCACCGATGACGTATAACTCGCACTTTATTAATCTGGGATTAATTTGATGAGAGAAAATTAATCTGGGATTAATTACGGAGATATTTTATCTATGATAAAATATTATTTAAGGAGAGAGAATGATTAATTTGGAATTAATCGATAAATTAATATATATTCGATATATTAAATGAAATTAGATTTCGACGCAGAATTGAAATTAGATTTTAATTCGGGCGAACGAGTTAATTTAGAATTAATGCGTAATCGACGTGAATAGTAATTTTACTAGACATAATTATTGAATTTAATTTGATTTAATTATGTCACAACGGAAAATTTGTTAATTCGGAATTAGCGAATCCAAGCCCGGGAGTGTTTGCAGGGCCGCTCGCATTTCGAATCGAGTAGGGCCCACAAGTCACATCAAGCGTCAAATCATTAGACATTCTTGTGACATAAGTCAAATCACTTTGAGTGATTGACACAATGTCACTATTCATGATTGATGTAAGTGGTTGGAAAGCTTTTTGAAAGCTTGAAAGACATTTATCAATTTTTAATTGATATTTGACTTTTGGTAAATGAATTTTGAAATTCAATTTTATGTGTATTAGATACATATTTCCAACAACCAACATAACTCTTTTTTTTTTCTCTCTCTCCCTCTCCCTAGCTCTCGTCCATGAAGGCCATTTTCTCTCTTCTCTCATTTTGGTTTTTGAAACCAATTTTCTTCATGATCTTGGCTTGGCCGAGAGATATAATGAAGAATACATTGTGCTAGCACACCAAAAGGGTTTTACAAGGTGATAGGGAAACTCATTGTGAGCATAGAATCAACATATGAAGCTTGGAGTTTAAAGGACTTCCATGGAGGACAAAAGAGTGTCATGGCCGAATACAAGAAGAATGAAGCACAAAAGTTTTGTTCTTTGACGCATCCAATCCGATCAATGTAAGTATGATTCCGCCATATTTCATTGTGTATTCACATGTGTTTTATTGCTTTAAATAGATCATTGGGACCTTAGAGAAATCCAACACCTCTCATGTGTTATCCTTGTTAATAATTTCCCAAATTCCCTATTGATGCATGCTCGAGTCATGCTAGTAAAACATTGGAGATAGTATCCAACATTGACATCTTCTCCTGGAATGAGCTCATAAAGCTCTCGTGAATCCAACTACCATGAGTTAGCTGCCTTAGAAGTTCAGTGCTGCATCTCAGAGCTCCGGCACTTTGTTAATTCATGGATTCCATAGAAACACGTCTCAGAGTCTTCTCCTTCATGTTTAGCCTCATTTGAGGATTACTAATGATGCTATAACCAAAATCTTTTGTATCCCCTGTAATTATCTGTCAAATGCCAATCTTGGACAATCACAATTGATCCTGACCATGTTTTAACCATTTGTACCAAAGTTGTATGTCTTTTATACGTTTCGAAATTAGAATAGACGACCTCATGTTTAGAAATCCAGTTAGGCTTGAATCGTCCATTAAGAATTTGCAGACTATATTGGCCCTTTATTTACCTTCTGGTGATACTAAAGTTGCAGTTTGTTGATTAGATATTTGCTTTTTTCATGTAATTTTTAAACATTTTCTTGGATATCATGCTTTAGAACGAGAAATAAAAACACGGTTTTGACAAGTTGAGAACAAGATCAATGAAATGGTTAAAATATCATTGCCCAGTTTCCAAAAGAAGCAAGATCCTTTTAAAAGTTCATCTCTATTCTTGTGGATGATATATTAAAATTGGAATATAACATTGTTAGTTTCACAGGTCGAGGTAACTTTCGTAACAAAATAAATTTAATTAAGTTGTAATGAGTCTTGAAGATCTCGGAAAAATTGGACAATATCAGATGAAGATATCAAAATGACGTTCACTCTTTTGGATATTCCAGAAGATTTAGAGCTCCAATTGACATGAGGTCAGTGTCATTAGAAAATAGACTCGAAGATGATCACATACATATAAAGAAAGCATGATTTGGTCAAGGGACAAGAAAGTTACAAGTGTTTTAAGGGGCACTTCAAAACCAGTCCGCGGCGTGCATTTGCTTAATGTTTGTCGGAGCGTTCTAATGCCCGAAGGAAGAAATTTTGAGTTTGAGGCGCCTTTAAGTGGTGTTCAAACACCAGTGCGTAAGTGTTTTATTTTAGACGCTTTTTAAGCTAATTTTACATAAGGAAAACTCTACATTTACCCTATCTATTTAAACAAACACATAGCCACTTTACCCAGGTGAAGAAACACTATTCTAAGAGCCACTATCTACTTTGTTTCTTCCTTTTTGATAATCAATCTAGAAGATTTCATTGATTCACTTGTCTGCTTTGCCTTTTTAAGATTGTTCTTTGGTAACCATTGTTGGACATTTATGACCCATAGCGTCACTGTTTGTAAAAGACATTCTGTTTTTGTACGAAATTAACTATGTAGTAATGAAATTGTATTTTACCGTTTTGTATTTATTTACTTTGATATATAAATGGTAGAAGTCCTAATGATTAGTTACGGATTGAGATGATATGAGACAACATCAATCCATAAAGTTTTAATCATTAAACATCCATAGTCGTAGTATTATCGAGACTGTACATCGATAATGCGGAAT
Source organism: Zanthoxylum bungeanum (assembly GCA_019454045.1). Classification (NCBI taxonomy): domain Eukaryota; kingdom Viridiplantae; phylum Streptophyta; class Magnoliopsida; order Sapindales; family Rutaceae; genus Zanthoxylum; species Zanthoxylum bungeanum. The sequence goes on from SKCR01033753.1 coordinate 35,264, forward strand.
AGACTAGTATTGCATTTGTGCACGTTGTGAGGGCATAACGACATAGTTCTCATTTATTTAAGTATTGGATACTTATGCAAGTGCGATAGGAAATTTTGTTTTACCGATGGTACGGAAAGCAGCTTCGCTCTGGATAGACCCCGCGGAATCCCATTGGTAGTATGTATATGTGTCTATAGGAGTCCGCTTCAGGGTACGTGTATTTGGTCTTAACTTGAGACTTGCATCGCCAGTACTTGCGACAATCGGTAAGCTTTGGTTTTGGTTGTCCAGGACTTTACAGGTTCTGTGTACGCCTCTGCTGGGTTTATTGAGAATCGTAGTGTATTGGATGTGATGTCAAGACAGGAGTATCACTTCAGACATATGGAGATGATGATCACGCAAGGATTCATAACTGGTTCTCTATAGTGTTGCAACCATCGGGATAATATGACAAGGTCATGATTATCCGATTCAAAGAGACTAGTTGCTTGATATCCGATATGTGCTTCGTACGGGGCAGACACTATTCCAGCCCCAGGCCTTGCACGTGACATCTGATACTGGATCGCAAAACGCAATACTACAGTATACTACGCCTGATATAGATCGTATATTCCGTTAAGAATATTTCTAGAGAATTGGGTAGGCATGGCGCTTTGCTAGAAGCCAACCTTGTCTCGTAAATCGGTAAAAATATAGTACGAGGTACGTACGTGTTCGGATAATCTGACGACCGTATTTACTGCCAACATATCCAGGGATCTCTTGGGTCGCTTTCCGAAGATTCACTGATGACGTTTGATTCGAACTTAATTAATCTGGGATTAATTGCGGAGAGACTTTATCTTAGATAAAGTACTATTTTAGCGAGAGAAAGATTAATTTGGAATTAATCGATAAAATAATATATTCGATATATTAAACGAAATTGGATTTTGACGCGGAATTAAAATTATATTTTAATTCGGGCAAACGAGTTAATTTAGAATTAATTCGTAAGCGACGTGAATAGTAATTTCGCTAGGCATAATTATTTAATTACGTCGCGACAGAAATTCGTTAATTTGGAATTAGCGAAACCGAGCCCGGAGGTGTTTGCGGGCCCGCTCATATTTCGAATCAAATGGGGCCCACAAGTCACATCGTGAGTCACATCACTTGTCACTTTAGTGATAGACATCTTGTCACCTTTTTGGTGAGTGACATGCAATCACTATTCCTGATGGAGATGGTTGTGGGCATTTATGTAAATTTTGGCTCCAAAATTGTGTTGACTTTTTGGAAAAGGATATACAACTTTTGGTAAGGGATTTTAGGCATAATTTTTGTTTTTGAAACAAATAAAAACCTGAAAAAATTTCTCTCTCTAAGGGCTTGGCCGAATACTCTTCAAGGTGAAAGAAGATTGTTTTTCTTTCATCTTTTGCTAACACATTCAAAGGATCAAACAAGGTGATAGGGAACCGATCTTAGAGCTTGGATATCCATTAAGCTTGTAGCTTCATCATCTTCATCAAAAATCATCCTTGGCCGAATCTTGGAGCTTCTTAGAGGAAAAGCTTTGTTGATCTTCACATCAAACTGATCTTTGTAAGTATGATTCCGCCATACTTTTAAGATGTATTCATTCTATTTCATGGCTTAATTTGATCTTGGGACATTAATTGAAACCAACAATGGTATCATGGAGCCTTGTTTAAGCATGAAATATTTGGGTAAAATTTGGGTAAATTGATTTTGAGCATGTTTTGAATAAATTACTTTTTGAGCATGCTTGGGGATGGATGACTTTGAGTTGTTTATGTTCAATTTTGTGAAAAACTAATTGGATGAATTTTTCCCCAAATATGAGGCTTGGCCGAATGCATATACTACCCTAGGGTCTTGGTTTTTTTTTTTTTTTTTGTTTTGGTGGTCATTGGATGACTTGAAACGAATGGGAAATATCGATTTAAAATTCAATCGGATGGAAAAACGAATTTGGACAAAAATCCCTACCTTGGCCGAGAGCTTGATGGCATGTAAAGACTTGATTTTTGATTCAAAAATGTTGGACATAAGTTGAAAAAATGAGAACATGATTAATTAAGTAAATTGTATTTTGGAAATATGGATTAAGATAATTAATTGATGTATTACACTTTAGTTAATTGAATTTTAAAATTTGGAATATTAAAATTTGGTTAATTGGGCTTAATTTTTAATTGGGCTTAAAATTGTTGTATTTGGGCATAATGGGCTTGGTTGGGCCAAGTTGGTTTAGGCCAATTGGATTGGATCTAAATTAGGCATAAATCATTCCGTTAAGTCCAAATATAATAAATGGGCTTTAAAAGTTTAATTGGGCCTTATGGGCTAAAATTAGTTTTATGGAAAATGAGGGTGATTCCTTAATTGGGCTTGGTAATTGGGTTTGACCCACATTTACCAAATCCCATGCCTTATGAAATCAATTGAAAGCCCATCGGACTTTAAATGACTAACATTTGATGTTAATTGGGCTTTGAGACCTATTAAGATTAGATTTGGAATCTAAGTCATTAAAGCGCATTAAAAGGTGTAATTATTTAATTTGGAATTAAATAAATGAATTAGTATTGACTACGAATTAAATTAGATTTAACTAGTAGTTCGATATAATTCAAGAATGAGTACTTTAAGTACTTATTCTCAAACGAGTTGGACTCGCGCAAAATCAAATCATTGTTTGAACATTGGATGATCACTAATATTCAAATATAATTAATTTGATTAGTTTGATTGAATAACTAGCTTGAATGAATACATGGATGTGTTGAATGAATAGCGTATATCAGATGGATATTAGAAGGGAAAAGGGCAATTTTGGAAATTATTGTAAATTTATAATTTATTAATTGGAAATTGGTTTCCAATTTACGCAAAAAACCCTCAAAAATATATTAAGCGTTTTTCCTTCCGTTGAGTGATTCTTACTCAAGATACAAAGTTGATATTGGTTTGTTGGCCAAAGTCAAGACCTTTGTCAATTACGGATTTGTTTGAATCATGAGAGTTTTGTTCCATATCGGTGTCTTGTCCAAGTTGTGATTTGTTGGCCAAAGTCAAGTTCACTTCTTGTCCATCGACATTGATTACGAAGCTTTCCATGTCAATGGGTCCCGCTTAACTGGAACATTAAGCTTGTTGTGCCAAAGCCAAGGCTTAGTTGATTCAGAGGAAAAAGGTTTGGAAAATATATTGGATATATTGGCATATATACTGTATATATGTTTCGGACTTGGATGTCCACCTATCAGATCTAGGAATTGGATAAGATCCAATTGATCTTCGAGATCTACCTAGTTAAATATCATACAGCTTATTGGCCAAAGTCAAGGTTGTGTGTTATTTAACGGGATCCTAGCCTACTAGGAAATTGGGTTTCCCGAGTACTCGACAGAGGGTTAGAGGCTCACCGAAAAATAGTGGGAGGCTAGTATTGGATTTGCAATTTCATTCAGATACTTAGCTTTACGCGCTTTCAAATTATTTCGTCAAAATTATTTTATTAGTTGGACTAATATAAGGTTATTTTTCTTGTAACAGTTAGACTGTACCCATATAACATTGATTAGATAGTTGGACTATCGTAATCAGGATGACAGGAAAGGGAAATGTTCGAGACATTATCATGGGCGAAAATGTCTTCAAGGGCACGAACTTTACCGATTGGGAAATGAATCTGAGGATAGTCCTTGGAGCCGAGAGACTACTGTATACAATACAGACACCTCTTGGGCCTAAACCCAACCCTAATCTTTTACTCGAGCTGGAGCTTTGGAAGATTCACAGCGATGACAATGATACTGCTCAGTCAATTATGCTTGCTGCTATGACTCAGCATTTCCGTCGACAGATAGGGACTTGGATCCCTACAACATGTTGGCGAGGTTGCAAGATCTTCACCGATCGAACCGTAGATCGCAGAGATATGAGTTGCAGAAGAAGCTCTTCCGTGCACATATGTCAGAATGCATGTCTGTTGAGTCGATTATGGCACAGATGATTGCTGACATTGACGAGCTTTCTCAGATGGGGATAGCCTTAAAGGCTGAGACTACTATAGATTTGATCTTGCAGTCTCTCCCCGACACTTGGAGACAGTTCATCATAAACTATAACTTGGTGAACCAATATGATACTCTTGGAGAGCTATTATCAATTCTCAAGGAAGTTGAGAAGGAGCTTCTCAAGGGCAATAAGCGCGAGGCGCATTTTGCTTCGACATCTCAGAGACCAAGGGCTGGGCCCAAGGCGACTGGAGGTGTGAAGAAGAAGAAGCATAAGAGAAAGGGAAAGGCCAAATCGTCAAAGGCTTCTGGGAAGCCAAAGGACAAATCTCAGGAGTATGCCTCCAGTGCGGCAAGCGCGGTCACTGGAAGCGTGACTGCCGCGAGTACAAGGCGCTCCAAAAGGAGATTAAAGCGGGCAAGGCACCGACTACTTGTATATTTGTTATTGAAATAAACATGACTACTTCTAGTTTTAAAAATTGGATTTTTGATTCTGGTTGTGGTACTCACATATGTACTGATGTGCAGGATCTGCGAATTAGCAGGAGACTGGCCTCAGGGGAGATTGATCTACGCGTCGAAAATGGGGCACCAGTCACCGTTTTGGCCGTTGGCACTTTTGTTTTGGATTTTCCCTCAGGGCATGTACTAGAACTTACAGACTGTTATTATGTACCTAGTTTGACTAGGACTATTATTTATGTATCTATGTTAACCCAATGTGGGTACACTTTTGTATTTAGAAACACCGGGTGTTTTATTTATAAAAATGATATAGAAATTTGCACTGCTGTAGCAAATAATGGTCTTTATATTTTGATATAAGTCAATATCAAACATATAATATAACAAACAAAAGGCTTAAAATGAGTAATAAAGATAAAACTTACATGTGGCACTATCGTTTGGGACACATAAACAAGACTCGCATATCCACACTTTCGAAGAGTAGGTACTTGGATGGATTTGATCCAAATTCATATGATGTCTGCGAATCTTGCTTATTAGGCAAAATGCCTAAATCACCTTTTAGCGGTAAAGGTGAACGCGCCACCGAACTATTAGCCCTCGTTCATAGTGACGTATGTGGGCCCATGTCTACCCAGGCTAGAGGTGGATATGAATACTTCGTAACCTTTATCGATGATGCATCGCGTTATGGTTATGTGTATCTTATGAGACACAAGTCGTAAACTTTTGAGAAATTCAAAGAGTTTCGACACGAAGTTGAAAAATAGACCGGTAAGAATATAAAGACATTACGGTCGGACCGTGGTGGCGAATACTTGAGCAATGAGTTTCTAGATTACTTGAAAGAATATGGTATTCTTTCACAGTGGACTCCTCTTGGAACACCGCAATTAAACGGTGTGTCCGAACGGAGAAATCGAACTTTGTTGGACATGGTTAGGTCTATGATGAGTCGCACTGAGCTACCTATTTCCTTCTAGGGATATGCATTAAACAGTGCAATTCTTATTTTGAATAAGGTTCCGTCAAAGTCTGTACAACAGACTCCGTATGAGATATGGACAGGAAAGAAACCGGGTTTCTCATTCTTGAAGATTTGGGGATGCTGGCCATACGTCAAACATTTGGAAGGTACCAAACTTGAGCCCAAATCGGATAAATACCTATTCATAGGATATCCTAGGGAAACCAAAGGATATTACTTCTATCAACCACGAGAGAACAAAGTATTTGTTGTTCTACATGCGGTTTTCCTTGAGAAGGAATTCCTAAATGCAGTGGTTAGTGGGAGGAAAGTAGAACTCAATGAAAATGGGAGTGATACTGTTCCTGGCATAGAATCTTCAACAGAACAAGAACAGTCTAGCCGGGATTAGACTGTACCATAATATTCTATTACACAAGGACCGCGTAGGTCGGAGAGATTCAGGAAACAACCTGAGAGGTATGGGTTTCTGATCTCACCTCATGTATATATTAATCTCATTGAGGATAATGAACCGGCTACTTATGAGGAAGCGATACAGGATATCGATTCCGCTTTATGGCAAGAAGCCATGAAGTCCGAAATGGATTCCATGTAAACCAACCAAGTTTGGATACTGGTTGATGCACCAGAAGGCGTAAAGCCTATTGGTTGTAAATGGATTTTCAAGAAGAAGACCGACATAGATGGCAACGTACAAACGTACAAAGCTAGGCTTGTAGCGAAGGGGTATCGTCAACGACATGGTGTCGATTACTATGAAACTTTCTCACCCGTTGCCATGATTAAATCCATTCGGATAATGCTTGCTATTGCTGCATATTCGATTACGAGATATGGCAGATGGACGTTAAAACCGCTTTCCTTAACGGAAACCTTTTGAAGGATGTTTATATGCAACAGCCTGACGGTTTTATCGTGTCTAGACTTGCAAACAAGGTTTGTAAGTTAAATCGATCCATTTATGGATTGAAGCATGCATCGCGGTCATGGAACCAACGTTTTGATGAGATCATAAAATAATATGATTTTATTCAAAATGATGATGATCCTTCTGTATATAAGAAGGTTAGTGGGAGAGCACTGACTTTTATGGTCCTTTATGTTGACGATATATTGCTTATAGGCAATGACATTCCCATGCTAACGTTGGTGAAAGCTTGGCTTTCTTTGAAATTCTCCATGTAAGATCTGGGAGAAGTAGCCTTTATTCTGGGAATAAAGATCTACCGGGATAGATCTAGAAAGCTGCTTGGACTCTCCAGAGTACATATATTGACAAAGTGTTGAAGAGATTCAACGTGGATCAGTCCAAGAGAGGACTGTTGCCAGTGTCACATGGCGTCTATCTATCAAATGACATGTGTCCTAAAACTCAAGATGAGAGGGACAACATGAGTCGGATACCGTTCGCCTCGGCAGTCGGATCGATCATATATGCCATGATATGTACACTACCTGATGTCTCATATGCTTTGAGCATGTGTACTCGCTATCAGGCCGATCCAGGTAAAGGTCACTGGATGGCGGTTAAGAACATCCTTAAGTATCTTAGACGAACTAAGGATGCTTTCTTAATCTATGGAGATGGAGAACTTGAGGTAACTGGGTATACCGATGCAAGTTTCCAAACCGACAAAGACGAATGTAAGGCGCAACCCGAGTACATATTTTGTTTGAATAACGGATTAGTAAGCTGGAAATCTTCCAAGTAAGAGAATGTTGCCGATTCAACAACAGAAGCGGAGTATATTGCTGCAGTTGAAGCAGCAAAAGAGGCAGTTTGGATCTGAAAATTCCTAATTGGATTAGGAGTAGTTCTGTTAGCAGCTGAGCCCGTTTCATTGTATTGTGACAATAACGGGGCTATAGCGCATGCTAAGGAACCGCGGTCTCATCAACGATCTAAGTATGTTCTTCGACGTTTCCATCTGATACGTGAGATCATACATCGTGGCGATGTGAAGGTCGAGAAGGTCATATCAGATGACAACATGGAAGATCCGCTGATGAAAGTTATTCCTCAGTAAAATTTTGAGCGACATATACATAGTTCAGGTATTAGATGCTTGAGTGACTAGCGATAGGCCAAGTGGGAGATTGTTGGACAGTTATGACCCATAACGTCACTATTTGTAAAAGACATTGTGTTTTTGTACGAAATTAACTATGTAGTAATGAAATTATCTTTTACCTTTTTGTATTTATTTACTTTGATATATAAATGGTAGAAGTCTTAATGATTAGTTCCTGATTGAGATGATATGAGATAATATCAATCTATAAAGGTTTAATTATTAAACATCCATAGTCGTAGTATTATCGAGACTGGACATTGATAATGCGGAATAGACAAGTATTGCACTTGTGCACGTTGTGAGGGCATAACGACATAGTTCTCATATATTTAAGTATTGGATACTTATGCAAGTGCGATAGGAGGTTGTGTTTTACCGATGGTACGAAAAACAGCGTCGCTCTGGATAGACCCCGCAGAATCTCATTGGCAGTATGTATATGTGTCTATGGGAGTCCGCTTCAGGGTACCTGTATTTGGTCTTAACCTGAGACTTACATCGCTAGTACTTGCGATAATCGGTAAGCTTTGGTTTTGGTCGTCCAAGACTTTAACAGGTTCTGTGTACGACTCTGCTGGGTTTATTGAGAATCGTAGTGTATTGGATGTGATGTCAAGACGGGAGTATCACTTCAGACATATGGAGATGATTATCACACAGGGGTTCAGAAGTGGTTCTCTATAGTGTTGCAACCATCGGGATAATATGACAAGGTCATGATTATCCGATTCAAAGAGACTAGTTGTTTGATATCCGATATGTACTTCATTCGGGGCAGGTACTATTTAGCCTCAGGCCTTGCACGTGATATCTGATACTGGATCGCAAAACGTAATACTACAGTATATTACGCTTGATATAGAACGTATATTCCTTTAAGAATATTTCTGAAGAATTGGGTAGGCATGTCGCTTTGCTAGAAGCCAACCTTGTTTCGTAAATCGGTAAAAATATAGTACGAGGTACGTACGTGATCGGATAGTCCGACGACCGTATTTACTGCCAATATATCCAGGGATCTCTTGGGTCACTTCCCGAAGATTCACCGATGACGTTTGATTCGAACTTAATTAATCTGGGATTAATTGCGGAGAGACTTTATCTTGGATAAAGTACTATTTTATAGAGAGAAAGATTAATTTGGAATTAATCGACAAAATAATATATTCGATATATTAAACGAAATTGGATTTCAACATGGAATTAAAATTAGATTTTAATTCGGGCAAACGAGTTAATTTAGAATTAATTCGTAAGCGACGTGAATAGTAATTTCGCTAGGCATAATTATTAAATTACGTCACGACGGAAATTCATTAATTTGGAATTAGCGAAACAGAGCCCGGAAGTGTTTACGGGCCACTCACATTTCGAATCAAGTGGGGCCCAAAAGTCACATCGTGAGTCACATCACTTGTCACTTTAGTGATAGACATCTTGTCACCTTTTTTGTGAGTGACATGCAGTTACTATTCATGATGGAGGTGATTGTAGGCATTTAATGCAAATTTTGGCTCCAAAATTGTGTTGACTTTTTGGAAAAGGATAAACAACTTTTGGTAAAGGATTTTAGGCATACTTTTTGTTTTTGAAACAAATACAAAACTTGAAAAATTTTCTCTCTCTCTAAGGGCTTGGCTGAATACTCTCCAAGGTGAAAGAAGATTGTTTATCTTTCATTTTTAGCTAGGACATTCAAAAGATCAAACAAGGTGATAGGGAACCGACCTTAGTGCTTGGATATCCGTAAAGCTTGGAGCTTCATCATGTTCATCAACAAATCATCCTTGGCCGAATCTTGGAGCTTCTTGGAGGAAAAGCTTTGTCGATCTTCACATCAAACCGATCTTTGTAAGTATGATTTCGCCATACTATTAAGATGTATTCATTCTATTTCATGGCTTAATTTGATCTTGGGACATTAATAGAAATCAACAACCATTAACACAAAAACACAACGTAACCCAATTTCCTAAGATTTCAGAATTCTAAAGGATGATGATTGATAGTTAGAGTTCTGTTGTTGTGAGTTTACAGGGTTGATCAAAATTCATACAGAGGTTCTGAAGAAGGCTGCTTGGTGTGTGCTCGAGGAGTTCATCGAGCTATTACAGTTTAGAGGTATTCGAGTTGGTGAAGTTTTCACTATAGGTCATATTTTATCACTATAAGTTTTCTCATTATAGTGGATTCGAGTGGCAGTGTTGGGTTTCTAGATTTAGTCCCAAGATCATGATAAGCATAAAATGATGAATGAATAACAAAGAAGAGTGGCGGAAACACACTTACATTGAACGGTTTATGGATGCGTTGATCAACAAAATTTTCCTCCAAGAAGCTTTGTTGAATTTGGCCAAGGGTTCCCTCCAAGCTCCAAGCTTTGTCTTGAGTTTCCAAGCTCTTGAATAGATTTCCCTATCACCTCTTGATGAATCCTTGAAGGTGCTAGCCTTAGAGAATTAATGCAACAAAAATTCTACAGGTTTTTCCATTCAAATTTTGGTGTATATGAAAGAAAATGGAGAGGGAAAATCCTTCACTACATTCGGCAATGAAGAGAGAATGCAAGCTTGTGTATTTTGTTTCAAAAATAATAATAATTGATATACCAAATATGGTTTGGTATAAGTCAATCAACTTGCTTTGATTTGGAGTGTATTACACATTTTAACCAACTCACATAAACCCATCACAATAAAGTGAATAAGGTTGAAATGTGATGTGATAGTTGATGTGACATATGGGCCTGACTCGATTTCGAAGGCAAGTGGGCTCGTAAACACTCCCGGGCTCGGGTTCATTAATTCCGAATTAACAAACTTCCGTCGCGACGTAATTAAATCGAATTTAATTAAATAATTATGCCTAGTAAAATCACTATTCACGTCACTAACGAATTAATTCTAAATTAACTCATTTGCCCGAATTAAAATCTAATTTTAATTTCGCGTCGAAATCTAATTCCGAAAATATATCGAATATATTATTTTATCGATAATTCCAAATTAATCTTTCTCTCTTTTCAAATAGTACTTTATCCAAGATAAAGTCTCTCTGCAATTAATCCCAGATTAATTAAGTTCGAATCATACGTCATCGGTGAATCTTCGGGAAGCTTCCCAAGAGATCCCTGGAGATGTTGGCAATAAATACGGTCGTCAGACTATCCGAACACGTACGTACCTTGTACTACATTTTTATCGATTTACGAGACAAAGTTGGCTTCTAGCAAAGCGCCATGCCTAACAATTCTCAAGAAATATTCTTAATGGAATATATGATCTATATCAGGCTTATGGCTGGAATAGTGTCTGTCCCGTACGAAGCACATATCGGATATCAAGCAACTAGTCTATTTGAATCGGATAATCATGACCTTGTCATATTATCATGATGGTTGCAACACAAAAGAGATCCAGTTCTGAGTCCCTGCGTTATCATCATCCCCATATGTCTGAAGTGATACTTCCGTCTTGACATCAAATCCAATACACTGCGATTCTCAATAAATCCAGCAGAGGCGTACACAGAACCTGTTAAAGTCCTGGACGACCAAAACCAAAGTTTACCGATTGTCGCAAGTACTAGCAATGCAAGTCTCATGTTAAGACCAAATACAGCTTCCCTGAAGCGGACTCTCATAGACACATATACATACTACCAATGGGATTCTGCGGGGTCTATCCAGAGCGAAGCTGTTTTCCGTACTATCGGTAAAACACAACCTCTTATCACACTTGCATAAGTATCATATACTTAAACATATGAGAACTATGCCGTTATGCCTACACAACGCGCACACGTGCAATACTAGTCTATTCCGCATTATCGATGTCCAATCTCGATAATACTACGACTATGGATATTTAATGATTAAACTTTTATGGATTGATACTGTCTCATATCATCTCAATCCGGAACTAATCATAAGGACTTCTACCATTTGTATATCAAAGTAAATAAATACAAAACGGTAAAAGATAATTTCATTACTACATAGTTAATTTCTTACAAAAACACAATGTTTTTTATAAACAGTGACGCTATGGGTCATAACTGTCAACAATCTCCCATTTTTCCTATAGTCAATCACTCAAGCATCTAATACCTGAACTATGTACATGTCACTCAAACTTATGCTGAGGAATAACTTTCGTCAGCGGATCTGCCATATTGTCATCTGAAGCGACCTTCTCGACCTTCACATTGCCACGATGTATGATCTCATGAATCAGATGGAAACGTCGATGAACATGCTTGGATCGTTGATGAGACCGCGGTTCCTCAGCCTGTGCTATAGCCCCGTTATTGTCACAATACAGTGTAACGGGATCAACTGCTAACGGAATTACTCCTAATCCAATTAGGAATTTTTGGATCCAAACTGCCTCTTTTGCTGCATCACCTGCAACAATGTACTCCCTTCTGTTGTTGAATCGGCAACAGTCTCTTGCTTAGAAGATTTCTAGCTTACTGCTCTCTATTCAAACAAAATATGTACCCGGATTGCGACTTACAGTCGTCTTTGTTGGTTTGGAAACTTGCATCGGTATACCCAGTTACCTTAAGTTCTCCATCTCCATAGATTAAGAAAGCATCCTTAGTTCGTCTAAGATATTTAAGGATGTTCTTAACCGCCATCCAGTGACCTTTACTTGGATCGGCCTGATAGCGACTACACATGCTCAAAGTATAGGAGACATCAGGTCGCGTACATATCATGGCATACATGATCAATCCGACTGCCAAGGAGAACTGTATCTGACTCATGTTGTCTATCTCATCTTGAGTTTTAGGACACATATCCCTAGATAGATAGACACCATGTGACACTGGCAACAATCACTTCTTGGACTGATCCATGTTGAATCTCTTCAACACTTTGTCAATGTACGTACTCTGGGAGAGTCCAAGCAGCTTTCCAGATCTATCCTGGTAGATCTTTACTCCCAGAATAAAGGCTGCTTCTCCCAGATCTTTCATGGAGAATTTCAATGAAAGCAAAGCTTTCACCGACGTTAGCGTGGGAATGTCATTGCCTATAAGCAATACATTGTCAACATAAAGGACATAAAAGTCAGTGCTCTCCCACTAACCTTCTTATATACACAAGGGTCATCTTCGTTTTGAATGAAATCATATTCTTTTATGATCTCGTCAAAACGTTGGTTCCATGACCGTGATGCTTGCTTTAGTCCATAAATGGACCGATTTAACTTACAAACCTTGTTTGTAAGTCTAGGTACGATAAAACCGTCAGACTGTTGCATGTAAACATCCTCCAAAATGTTTCCGTTAAGGAAAGCAGTTTTAACGTCCATCTGCCATATATCGTCATCGAAATATGCAGCAATAGCAAGCATTATCCGAATGGATTTAATCATAGCAACGGGTGAGAAAGTTTCGTCGTAATCGACACCATGTCATTGACGATACCCCTTCGCTACAAGCCTAGATTTATATGTTTGTATGTTGCCATCCATGTCGGTCTTATTCTTGAAGACCCATTTGCAACCAATAGGTTTTACGCCTTCTGGTGCATCAACCAGTGTCCAAACTTGGTTGGTGTACATGGAATCCATTTCGGACTTCATGGCTTCTTGCCATAAAGCTGAATCGATATCTTATATCGCTTCCTCATGTAGCCAGTTCGTTATCCTTAATGAGATTAATATCTACATGAGGTGAGATCAGAAACCCATACCTCTCAGGTTGTTTCCTGACTCTCTCCGACCTACGCGGTCCTTGTGTAATAGAAGATTGTGGTACAGTCTCATCCCGGATGGACTGTTCTTATTTCGTTGAGGATTCTATGCCAGGAACAGTATTACTTCGATTTTCATCGAGTTCTTCTTTCCTCCCACTAACCACTGTATTTAGGAATTCTTTCTCAAGGAAAACCGCATGTAGAGCAACAAATTCTTTGTTCTCTCGTGGTGATAGAAGTAATATCCTTTGGTTTCCCTATGATATCCTACGAATAGGCATTTATCTGATTTGGGTTCAAGTTTGGTACCTTCCAAACATTTGACGTATGCCCAGCATCCCCAAATCTTCAAGAATGAGAAACCAGGTTTCTTTCCTGTTCATATTTCATATGGAGTCTGTTGAACAGATTTTGACGGAACCTTATTTAAAATAAGAATTGCACTGTTTAATGCATATCCCCAGAAGGAAATAGGTAGCTCAGTGCGACTCATCATAGACCTAACCATGTCCAACAAAGTTCGGTTTCTCCGTTCGGATACACCGTTTAATTGCAGTGTTCCAGGAGGAGTCCAATGTGACAGATTACCATATTTTTTCAAGTAATCCAGAAACTCATTGATCAAGTATTCGCCACCAGATCCGACCGTAATGTCTTAATACTATTGCCGGTCTGTTTTTCAACTTCATGTCAAAACTCTTTGAATCTCTCAAAAGTTTCCGACTTGTGTCTCATAAGATACACATAACCATAACGTGATGCATCATCCGTAAAGGTTACGAAGTATTCATATCCACCTCTAGCCTGGCTAGACATGGGCCCACATACGTCACTATGAACGAGGGCTAACAGTTCGGTGGCGCGTTCACCTTTACCGCTAAAAGGTGATTTAGGCATTTTGCCTAATAAGCAAGATTCACAGACGTCATATGAATTTGGATCAAATCCGTCCAAGTACCCACTCTTCGAAAGTGTGGATATGTGAGTCTTGTTTATGTGTCCCAAACGACAGTGCCACATATAAGTTTCATCTTTATTACTCATTTTAAGCCTTTTGTTTGTTATATTATATGTTTGAGATTGATTTATATTCAAAATATAAAGACCATTATTTGCAACAACAGTGCAAATTTCTACATCATTTTTATACACAAAACACCCAGTGTTCCTGAATACAAAATTATACCCACATTGGGTTAACATAGATACAAAAATAATATTCCTAGTCAAACTAGGTACATAATAACAGTCATTAAGTTCTAGTACATGCTCAGAGGGCAATTCCAAAACAAAAGTGCCAACGGCCAAAACGGTGACTGGTGCCCCATTTCCGACGCGTAGATCAATCTCCCCTGAGGCCAGTCTCCTGCTAATCCGCAGATCCCACACATTAGTACATATGTGAGTACCACAACCAGAATCAAAAATCCAATTTTTAAAACTAGAAGTAGTCCTGTTTATTTCAATAACAAACATAGCTGTAGCCGGTGCCTTGCCCGCTTTAATCTCCTTCTGGAGCGCCTTGTACTCGCGGCAGTCACGCTTCCAGTAACACCGCTTACCGTACTGGAGGCATACATCCTGAGATTTGTCCTTAGGCTTCCCAGAAGCATTTGACGCTTTGGCTTTGCCTTTCTCTTATGCTTCTTCTTCTTCACACCTCTAGTCGTCTTGGGCCCAGCCCTCGGTGTCTTAGATGTTGAAGCAAAGTGCGCCTCGCGCTTATTGCCTTTCACAAGCTCCTTCTCAACTTTCGAGAATTGACAACAGCTCTCCAAGAGTATCATCTGTGTTCATCAAGTTATAGTTTATGATTAATTGTCTCCAAGTGTCAGAGAGAGACTGCAAGATCAAATCTATAGTAGTCTCAGCCTCGAGGACTATCTCCATCTGAGAAAGCTCATCTATGTCAGCAATCATCTGTGCCACATAGGACTCAACAGACATGCCATCTGACATACGTGAACGGAAGAGCTTCTTTTGTAACTTATATCTCTGAGACCTTCGGTTAGAATGGTGAAGATCGTGCAACCTCGCCAACATGTTATAGAGATCCAAGTCCATTTTCTGTCGATGGAAATGCTGACTCATAGAAGCAAGCATAATAGACTGAGTAGTATCGTTATCATCGCTATGAGTCTTCCAAAGCTCCAGCTCAAGTAACTGATCAGGTTTGGGCTAAGGCCCAAGGGGTTTCTGTATCGTATATAGCAGCATCTCGGCTCCAAAGACTATCCTTAGATTCATTTCCCAATCGGAAAAGTTCGTGCCATTGAATACATTTTCACCCATGATAATGTCTCGGACATTTCCCTTTCCTGTCATATCGATTACGATAGTCCAACTAGCTAATCAACGATATATGGTACAGTCTAACTGTTACAAGAAAAATAACATTATATTAGTTCAACTAATAAAATAATTTTGACGAAATAATTTGAAAGCACGGAAAGCTAAGTATCTGAATGAAATTGTAAATTCAATACTAGCCTCCCACTATTTTTCGGCGAGCCTCTAACCCTCTGTCGATACTCGGGAAACCCAGTTTCTAGTGGGCTAGGATCCCGTTAAATAACACACAACCTTGACTTTGGCCAACAAGCTGTATGATGTTAACTAGGTAGATCTCGAAGATCAATTGGATCTCATCCAATTCCTAAATCCGGTAGGTGGACATCCAAGTCCGAAACATATATACAGTATATATGCCAATATATTTTCCTAACCTTTTCCTCTGAATCAACAAAGCCTTGGCTTTGGCACAACAAGCTTAATGATTCCAGTTAAGCGGGACCCATTGACATGGAAAGCTTCGTAATCAATGTCGATGGACAAGAAGTGATCTTGACTTTGGCTACCAAATCATGACTTGGAAAAGACACCGATATAGAACAAAACTCTCATGATTCAAACACATCCGCAATTGACAAAGGTCTTGATTTTGGCCAACAAATCAATGCCAATTTTGGATCTTGAGTAAGATTCACTCAACGGAAGGAAAAACACTTAATATGTTTTGAGGGTTTTTTCACGTAAATTGGCAACCAATTTATTATATTTGTTAAGGTCTCATCATACACCCTTAAGCATGCATTCTAAAAGCATAATAAGGTGCGAAAAGTAAATTAATAACGATATACGGATGGATATTTAACAGATTGTTCCTAGAACAAATCACTCCCTTTCCTCTCCCCGGCTAGCACTATATACTTCTACCAATTACATAATACAATAATAGAAACCTCATTAACATTGAGGGGGGAATTAGGTGTGAAGAGAATACAAAGAAATAATGAGAGACAAGGCTGGACACGCGGTCCAATTTATAAATTCTAAATTTACAACAATTTCCAAAATTGCCCTTCCCCTCTATTATCCATCCGATATACGTTATTCATTCAACACATCCATATATTCATTCATAGCATGCAATTCAACCAATCTAATCCGATTAATTAGTCTTTAATTATGTGATCATCCAATGTTCAAACAACGATTTGATTTTGCGCGAGTCCAACTTGTTTGAGAATAAGTACTCAAAGTACGAATTCTTGAATTATATCGAACTACCCGTTAAAATATAAATTAATCCTATTTAATACTAATTCATTTATTTAATTCCAAATTAAATATCTACACTTTTAATGCGCTTTAACGACTAAGATTCCAAATCTAATCTTATCGGGTCTCAAAGCCCAACTAACATCCAATGTTCGTTTAATTAAAGTCCGATGGGCTTTCAATTGATTTCATAAGGCATGGGCTTTGGTCAATATGGGTTAAGCCCAATTACCAAGCCCAATTAAGGAATCACCCTCATTTGCCAAGAATGATTTAGGCCCAATTAAACTTTTAAAGCCCATTTATTACATTTGGACTTAATGGAATGATTTAGGCCCAATTTGGATCCAATCCAATTGGCCTAAACCAACTTGGCCCAACCAAGCCCATTATGCCCAAATATAACATTTTCAAGCCCAATTCAAAATTAAGCCTATTAATCAAATTTTAAAATTCCAAATTTTATAATTCAATTAACTTAAGTGTATTCATCAATTAATTAACTAAATCAATATTTCCAAAATACAATTTAACTGATTAATTTTGTATCCTATTGTTCAACTAATGTCCAACATTCTTGAACCAAAAAATCAAGTCTTTACATGCCATCAAGCTCTCGGCCAAGGTAGGGATTTTTGTCCGAATTCATTTTTCAATCCGATTGAATTTTAAATCGACATTCCCAATCGTTTCAAGTCATCCAATGATCATCAAAAAAAAAAAATACCAAGAACCTAGGAAAAACTATATATTCGGCCAAGCCAATCCATGGGGAAAAAATTGATCCAATCAATATTTCATGAAATTGATCTAATCCAACCTCAATATATCAATATTTAAGCATACTCAATCAATCAATTTAATCAAATCATGCTCACATTGATTTTACCCAAATTTTACCCTAATTCATTTCATGCTCATTTTTGCTCATAGATACCATTGTTGGGTTTCTAGATTAGTCCCAAGATCATGATAAGCATAAAATGAAATGAATGAATAACAAAGAAGAGTGGTGGAAACACACTTATATTGAACGGTTTATGGATGCGTTGATCAATAAAAGTTTCCTCCAAGAAGCTTGTTGAATTCGGCCAAGGGTTCCCTCCAAGCTTTGTCTTGAGTTTCCAAGCTCTTGAAATGGTCCCTATCACCACTTGATGATTCCTTGAAGGTGCTGGCCTTAGAGAATTAATGCAACAAAAATTCTACAAGTTTTTCCTTTCAAATTTTGGTGAAGATGAAGAAAAGAGAGGGAAAATCCTTCACTGCATTCGCCAATGGAGAGAGAATGCAAGCTTGTGTATTTTATTTCAAAAAAAGAAAATAATTGATATACCAAATATGGTTTGGTATAAGTCAATCAACTTGCTTTGATTTGGAGTGTAGTACACACTTAACCAACTCACCTAAACCCATCACAATAAAGTGAATAAGGTTGACATGTGATGTGATGGTTGATGTGACATGTGGGCCCCACTCGATTCCGAATGCGAGTGGGCCCGCAAACAATCTCGGGCTCGTGTTCGTTAATTCTGAATTAACAAAATTTCATCACGACGTAATTAAATCGAATTTAATTAAATAATTATGCCCAGTGAAATCATTATTCATGTCGCAAACGAATTAATTCTAAATTAACTCGTTTGCCCGAATATTAAAATCTAATTTAATTCCGCGTAGAAATCTATTCCGAATAATATATCGAATATATTATTTTATCGATTAATTCCAAATTAATCTTTCTTCTCTTCAAATAGTACTTTATCCAAGATAAAGTCTCTCCGTAATTAATCCCAGATTAATTAAGTTCGAATCATACGTCATCGGTGAATCTTCGGGAAGCGACCCAAGAGATCCCTGGATATGTTGGCAGTAAATACGGTCGGCGGACTATCCGAACATGTACGTACTTCGTACTATATTTTTACCGATTTACGAGAGAAGGTTGGCTTCTAGCAAAGCGCCATGCCCACCCAATTCTCCAGAAATATTCTTAATGGAATATACGATCTATATCAGGCATAATATACCGTAGTATTGCGTATTGCGATCCAGTATCGAATGTCACGTGCAAGGCCTGGAGCTGTAATAGTGTCTGTCCCATACGAAGCACATATCAGATATCAAGAAACTAGTCTCTTTGAATTGGATAATCATGACCTTGTCATATTATCCCGATGGTTTGCAACACAAAAGAGAGCTAGTTCTGAATCCCTACATGATCATCATCTCTATATGTCTGAAGTGATACTTCCGTCTTTACATCACTTCAAATACACTGTAATTCTCAATTAACCCAGCAGAGGCGTCCACAGAACCTGTTAAAGTCTTGGATGACCAAAACCAAAGTTTACCGATTGTCGCAAGTACTAGCGATGCAAGTCTCAAGTTAGACTACATACAACCTACTACCCTGAAGAGGACTCCCATAGACACATATACATACTACCAATGGGATTCCGCGGGGTCTATCCAGAGTGAAGCTGTTTTCCGTACCATCGGTAAAACACAGCCTCCTATCGCACTTGCATAAGTATCTATACTTAAACATATGAGAACTATGCCGTTATGCCCTAACAACGCGCACAAGTGCAATACTAGTCTATTCTGCATTATCGATGTCAAATCTCGATAATACTACTACTAGGGATATTTAATGATTAAACCTTTATGGATTAATACTGTCTTATATCATCTTAATCCGGAACTAATCATAAGGACTTCTACCATTTGTATATCAAAGTAAATAAATACAAAATGGTAAAAGATAATTTCATTACTACATAGTTAATTTCGTATAAAAACACAATGTCTTTTACAAAAAGTGACTCTATGGGTCATAACTGTCCAACAGGCAGCCTATACCCGAAGTTGTTTTTTTACTCTTGAAAGTTTTCCACCCCGTCAACAAAGTTTCTTGTGTTGATTCTTTTTATTACTTTGATATTTGCTTTATTTTACATCTGCTTAGAATTAAGGGTGTTTGTTGATTCATACCATAGTCGCTCTAACTGTTACTAGTCTTAGATTAACGTAGTTGTTTACTCCCGCATAAGGTTAGAATCTTAGAAAAAATTTGAATTTTTCAAAAATGTTTGTAAATAATTAAGAAGAAAACTGAGAAATTAGCCAAACTAGCCAATAGAGCATAACACTTTTCCCAATTAACCACAACTAGGTTTTTGTATATATTTTAGCTGAACACTCATTAAAGAGACTAAATTACCCTCTTAACATATAAGTGCTATGAAAACTTGAAAAGAATCCAAATAAACCAAACTTTCCTTATCTTTCTTCATAAAGTAGTCTTTTCTCAGCAGAACATCAAGATTTTATGTTGAGGTAAATTGTATTTTCTACTAAGTGTTTCTTTTGTTGCTAATCTTTCTGCTTTTGTTAATCTTTCTAGTTAGATTTGGTGTTATAAGTGATGAACAACATGTCGCATTATTCGAAGGTGTACTTTTGGTTAGGGTGATGAACAATGCAATGGGAATTGTCTATAACACCTATGTTAATTTGGTATATCCAATATGATAATTAGTCATGCATGACACATCATCATACATATAATTTTGTGTTAGTGGGTTAGATATATTTAGATCCCCACCTGAAGGCTTAGGGTAAATTTTCAATTTCAATACTTTTCTTGTTAGTAAAATCAATTTAAAAAGCCTTTAGTGTTTTGGCCCTAAATTTTACTAACGACGTCCTTTTTCAGTGATCATTATATGGTTGGAAATCTTAGGCGATGATTTACAACTTTTATGTTGAACGTTTTTCTAAATTTTGACCCGAAACAGGTCAAAAATACTTATTTTTCAGACAGCTATGCACGTGAACGAATTTGTGCCTATTTTAAACGTGTTCCAAAAATTAAATTATTATTTTATCATTAAAAATCTCTCCTTTTGTTTACAAAACTGCTCATATTCTGACTGTTGGATAATTCTGACCCATAGCATCACTATTTGTACAGAACATGGTGTTGTTGTAAAAATTAACTATGTGACAAGGAAATTGCTTTTTTTCATTTGTAATTGGATTACTCAGATATATAAATGATAAAAGTCCTTATGATTAGGTTAGTATTACACTTGTGCGTGTTATGGAAGCATAACGATATAGTTCTCATATATTTGGGTATTGGATACTCGTGCAAGTGTAATAGAAGGTTCTGTTTACCGATGGTACGGAAACAGCTTCGCTCTAGATAAACCCCTCAGAATCCCATTGGTAGTATGACTATGTGTCTATGGGAATCCGCATCAGGGTAGGTGTATTTGGTCTTAATCTGAGACTTGCATCGCTAATACTTACGACAATCAATATACTTTGGTTTTGGTCGTCCAGGGCTTTAACAGGTTCTGTGTACGCCTCTTCTGGGTATACTGAGAATCATAGTGTATTGGGTGTGATGTCAAGCTGGAAGTATCACTTTAGTCATATGGAGATGACATGGATACAAAACTGGTACTCTAAGTGCTTTAGCCATCGGGAAGTATGACTTGGTCACGACTTTCTGATCATAAAGAAACTAGTTGCTAGTGATCTGATATATGCTTCGTACGAGGCAGACACAACTCCAGCCCCAGGCCTTGTGTGACATCCGATACTGGATTGTTATACGTAATACAACGTATATTACGCCTGACAAAGATCTTTTATTTCGTAGAAGAAATTTCTGGAGAATTTGATATGCACGGTGCTAGAATCCAACCTTGTCTTGTAAATCGGTAGAAATATGGTACCGGGTACGCACGTGTTTGGATAGTCCGATAACCGAATTACTGCCAACATATCCATGGATCTCTTGGGTCGCATCCCTAAGATTCACCGATGATGTTTGACTCGAACAAAATTAATCTGGGATTAATTAAGAGAGAGAATATTAATCCGGGATTAATAAAGAGAGAAAATTAATCTAGGATTAATTACGGCAAGAATTAATCTTCGATTAATTATCAGAGAAAGAATTAATCTGGGATTAATTGCATCGAAAATTTATCTAGGATTAAATTCGTCGAGAGGAGAGAACGCGATTAATTTGAATTAATCGGTAAAATAAATTTAATAGTTAAATTAGATTTTACTATTCAATTTATTTAATTGGGCCAAAAAAATAATATTAGATATATTAATTGAAATCGGATTTCAACACGGAATTAAATTGGATTTTAATTCTAGTGAACGAATTAATTTGGAATTAATTCGTAAGTGACTTTAATAATAACTTTACGAGACATAATTATTTAATTAAATTAGATTTAATTACGTCGCGACAGAAAATTCGTTTAATCGGATTAAGCGGATCTGAGCCCAAAGTGTGTTGTGTTAGCCAACCAAATTTTGAATTAAATGGGTGGGACCCATGACTTACATCAATTGTCAACAATTAATGTAAGTGGTTGGCAATGTAATAAATTGGATTTGATATACATCTCACCTACCAAAATACATAATACAATTAATAAAAGAATTTTGGAAATTCTTATCTCTCTCTGTTTAAGGCTGAATGGCCTTTAATTTTATTAAGGCCGAATGGCCTTTACTCTCATTATTGGCCGAGTAAATGATCAACATAGCCACTTACTTCATTTATTACCTTGACACTTACTCTCTGACTTCACTTTTTGAAAGTGTGGCCAAAAGATATAAAAGGCAAATTGCCTTTGACTTCTCAAAAAAAAAAAAATTTTGAATGCCAAAAAATGCAAGTGGCTTGATAGATCTTGCTTAAGGTCGAGAGAAAGAAACGTTGCCCTCTCTCTCTCTAAATTTTGAAATGGCCGAATGAAAGGCCACTGCCCTTTTTAATTATGACTAACATGAAAGATAAGGAATTGGCCTCTGTTTTTTGCTTTTGAAGCAATCGGCCAAATGGCTTGTGTATTTTGTTTAAGGGCCAATTACTTCTCTCTCTCTTAGTCAAATTTGTTTCTCCTTGGGAGATAAAATTTTTTCCATTTGTTCTTGTTAGCACTTATGGGAGTCAAATGAACGTGATAGGGATACTCACCCATGAGCTTGGAAGCTTCAACATCCATGGAAGTTTTTGAAATCCTAAATCCGATCAATGTAAGTACTCCGCAACTTTCTTGATTTATTCACACAATGATCACGCTTAGAAGATCCCATGGCATGTCTAGGACACTGACAATGGTATCAGAGCAAGATCTAAGCTTGATTTAATTTCTAGGGTTTATGGACTTTAATTTGGGATTTTTGGCTTGGAGCTTGATTTTGCCTAAATTGATGATTTGGTTGAGTTTATATGATGTTCTATTAGATTTGTATATCATTGGATTTGTAATAAATTGATTAGATCAAAAATCCCCAAAATCCATGCTTGTTCGAAAATTACCCTAGGAAGCTCATGGTTAATTTTTTGAATTAAACAATTGGATATGTTAATTCACATGAAATTGAATATTAATTGTTGATTTAATTAGATTGAAATCAAAATTGGATGTTAATTTCATGTATTGCCGTGATATGTAAAGCATGTTGTAGAATTGATTTTGCCCCAATTTTATGTTGGACATGAATGTGGGAATTATGCATGATTAATTGAATTAAATTACTGTTTTGGAAACATTAGGTTAATTAATTAATTATGGTGATTGCACTTTAATTGAACTAATATATAATTTGGAATGTTGTATTAATTTAATTGTTGTATTTGGGCTAATGGACTTGGTTGGGCCAAATTTTAGTATTGGATTATATTTGGGCCTAAACCATTTTCATAAAGTCCAAAATATAACATTTGAGCCTTTAATAATTTAATTGGGCCTAATGGGCCAAAATTGATTCTATGTCATATGATGAATCCTATTGGGCCTAGGCATTATGGGTTAGATCCATTATGGCCAAAAGCCCAAGCCTAAAGAATTAATTAAAAGCCCATTGGACTTTAATTGAATAGTATTGGACTAATTGGGCCTTTAAGACCCATTAAGATTGGATTTGGAATCCAAGTCTTTAAGGCACATAAAAAGGTGTAATTATTTTATTTGGAATTAAATATGAATTAGTATTGGATACAATTTAAATTGGATTTAAAATTATAGTTCGATATAATTCAAGAATACTTACTTTGAGTATTTATTCTTAAACGGGTTTGACTCGCGCAAATCAAATCGTTGTATGATCATTGGATGGTCATTAATCAAAGATCAATTAATTGGATTAGATTGATTGAATAACATGCTTTGTGTAAATTCTTGGATGTATGTATGAATAATGTATATCGGATGGATATTAGAAGGGTGAGGGCAATTTTGGAAATTATTGTAATAGATTTAGAATTTATTAAATTGGACCTGCATGTCCAGCCTATTACCTATTTTTTCATTGTATTTCTCTTCTCACCAATTCACCTCAATGTAAATAAGGTTTGAAGTATTATGTAATTGGGTAGAAGAAAGAATAATGCTAGCGAGAGAGAGGAAATGGAGAGATTTGTTCTAGGAACAAATTGTATTATATATCCATCCGCATATCATTATTAATTTATTTCGCGCCTTATTATGCTTTTAGAATGCATGCTTAAGGGTGTACAATAAGACCTAATCAAAGATAATAAATTAGTTGCCAATTTACGTGAAAAACCCCTCAATAAATATTAAGCGCTTTACTTCCATTGAGTGATTCATTCTCAAGATCCAAGATTAGCACTGGTTTGTTGGCCAAAGTCAAGACCTTTGTCCATCGCAGATGTGTTTGAATCATGAAGGCTTTGTTCCATATCGTATGTCTTGTCCAAGTTGTGATTTATTGGTCAAAGTCAAGATCACTGATTGTCAATCGACATTGATTACGAAGCTTTCCAAAGTCAATGGGTCCCGCTTAACTAGAATCATTAAGCTTGTTGTGCCAAAGCCAAGACTTAGTTGATTCAGAGGAAAATATTAGGAAAATATATTGGATATATTGGCAAATATATATATGTTTCGGACATGGAGGTCCACTTACTGGATCTAGGAATTTGATGGGATCCAATTGTTCTTAGAGATCTACCTAGTTAAATTTCATACAACTTGTTGGCCAAAGTCAAGGTTGTGTATTATTTAACGGGATCCTAGGCCACTAAGAAACTAGATTTACCGAGAACTCCATAGAGGGTTAGAGGCTCACCGAAAAATAGTGGGAGGCAAATATTAAATTTGTAATTTCGTTTAGATACTTGTCAATACGCGCTCATTTCATTTTTCGTCATTAATTAATTAAATATATTAGTTGGACTAATATTCAATTATTATTTTAATTAAATAGTTGGACTGTATTCAAACTACTTCATTTGTAGTTGGTTATATAATTAGATTATGGTAATCAATATATTTGAATGCAACCAATCAATTGTACATGATTATATAGTTAGACTATAGTAATCATTATATTCGATTGTATCTGAAATCATTGATTGGATAGTTGGACTATAACAATCAAGATGACTGAAAGATTAGCGTAAATGATATAATCATTGGGAAAATATCTTTAACGGCTTTAATTTTCAGATTGGGAGTAGTACCTCTTTAGAATAAGCTTGGAGTTGAGCGTATAGTAGAGCATGAGCATAAGAAGACTCATTGTGATGATAACTTTAGTGCCTAATCCATTATGCACAACCAGAGCTTCTTAAAAGGACATATACTAAGTTGTCTGCCTAAACTGTGGCAAACGGGGTCACTAGAAGTGTGACTGCCATATGGACAAGGCAGACATGAAGGATGTATATGAGGGACAAGGTTTCGGCTTCAAGAAATATTTGTTGTAAACATGTTCACTACTGGTTTTAAAATTGGATTTTTGATACTGGATGTGGTACATAAATATATGTACTGATGTGCGGGATCTGCTGACAAGCAGGCGACTGACTTCAAATGAGATAGACCTACAAGTCAAAAACAGGACGAGAGTCGCTGTTTTGGCGGTAGAAACCTAAGTTTTGGAATTGCCCTTTGGGCATGTACTTAAACTAGGAGACTGTTATAATACATCTAGTTTGACTAGGAATATTATATCTGTATCTAGTTTAACCCGTTGCGGGTATACCTTTATTTTCAGAACATTGGGTGGTTTTGTTTATAAAGATGATAATGAGATATACACATTAGATGTGAATAACAGTATTTATATTTTGAATATAAGTAAATCTAAAACATATAACATGACAAACAAATAGCAAAAATTGAGTAAAGCAAATGAGACTTATTTGTGGCATTGTCATCTGGTATGCATTAACAAGACTCGTATATCCACACTTTCAAAGAGTGGATACTAGGACGGATTTGATTCTAATTCAATCGATGTCTACGAATCTAGTTTAATTAGGCAAAGTGCCTAAAATACCTTTTACTTGGTAAAAGTGCAAGTACCACCGATCTGTTTGCCCTCGTTCATAGTGACGTAAGTGGGCCCATATCTAGTTAGGCTAGAGGTGTATATGAATACTTCGTAACCTTTACGGATGTGGAATTGCTTTGCGGTTATGTGTATCTTATGAAACACAAGTCAGAAACTTTTGAGTAATTAAAAGAGTTTCGACACGAAGTATGAAAAACAGACCGGTAAAGTATTAGAACATTGCGGTTAGATCATGATTTTGGACAATTATGACCCATAGCGTCACTATTTGTACAGATCATAGTGTTGTTGTACAAATTAACTGTGTGACAAAGGATATTTCACTCTTATCATTTGTGATTAGATCACCTAGATGTATAAATGATAGGAGGTCCATATGATTAGTTCCTGGATTGAGATGATATGAGACAGTATCAATCCACGAAGATATAATCATTAAATATCCCTAGTCATAGTATTATCGAGATTGGATATCGATAATACGTAAAAGACTAGTATTACACTTGTGCGCGTTGTGAGGGCACAATAACATAGTTCTCATATATTTGGGTATAGGATACTCATACAAGTGTAATAGGAGGTTGTGTTTACCGATGGTACGGCCCTTCATAATTCCTTTAATAGTGTGACTTTGTGTCTATAGAAGTCCGAAATCAGGGTAGGTGTATTTGGTCTTAAGCTGAGACTTGCACCGCTAATACTTGTGACAATCAATATGCTTTGGTTTTAATCCAAGGGAAAATGTGTTTAAACGACTTTAATTTTCAAATTGGGAATAAAATTTCAGGATAGTCCTGGAAACTAAGAAGTTACTTTATTTGATAAAATAACATCTTAGGCCTAAGCCCGGAGTTAAGCAATTATTAGAGCATGATCTTTGGAAGATTCATGTAATGATAATTCTAGTGCTTAATCCATTAAGCTTGCCAAATTGACTCCTTAATTTCTTAATCAGAACTAAGGATTAGATCCGTAAAGTATGATAATGAAATTGAAGGATCTTCATAGATCTATACTTAGATCTTAGAAGTATTAAATTGCAATAATAAACTCTTGGAGAGTTAATGGCTACTCTCAAGGAGATAAAGCCAAGTTTGCAATAAGGCAAGTAGCGCAAGGCGCACCTTACTTCGATATTCTAGAAACCCAAGGCTTGGCCAAAGGCTTCTAGAATGTGGAAAAGGGCAAAGGCAAAATCATTATAATCTTCTAGGAAGATAAAGGACATATCCCAAGATATCTTTCTAAACAGTGGCAAACAGGGTCACTGATGCGTGACTGCCGTATGCACAAGACAGACATGAAGGAATAGAAGACGGGCAAGGCTCTGACTTCAAGTATGTTTGTCATAAAATGTTCACTACTAGTATTAAAATTGGATTTTAGATACTAAATAGTGATACATAAATATATGCATTGATGTGCAGAATCTGCTATGAGCAGGTTACTGACTTCAGATGAGATAAATCTGCGAATCGGAAATGGGATGAAAGTCGTTGTTGTACCGTAGATACCTAAGTTTAGGAACTACCCTTTCGGATGTGTACTTAAATTAGGAAACTGTGATAATGTAACTAGTTTAACTAGAAATATTATCTCTATATCGAGTATAACTCATTGCGTGTGTACCTTTATATTCTAGAACACTAAAGTATTTTATTTTATAAAGATGATATTGTGATAAACACATTAGATGTGAATAACAGTATTTATATTTTGAATAAAAGTAAATCTCAAACGTATAACAAGACAAACTAATAGCTCATACTGATTTGATCAGGTAAGACATAACTATGGCAGTGTTGTCAGGGACACATTAAACAAGGCTCGTATTTCCACACTTTCGAAGAGTGGGTACTAGGATGGATTTGATTCTCGTCAAATAATGTCTACGAATCTAGTTTAATGGGCAAAACGCCTAAAACACTATTTACTTGGTAAAAGTGTAAATGCCACCGATCTGTTAGCCCTTGTTCATAGTGACATAAGTGGGCCCATGTCTAGCAAGGCTAGATGTGGATATGAATTTTTCTTGACCTTTACGGATGTGGCATCGCGTTGTGGTTATGTGCTTCTTTCGAAACATAAATCGGAAACTTTTAGAGTTTCGACACGAAATAGACGAACAGATCGGTTAAAGTATTAAAACATCACGGTTTGACCATGATGAAAATACTTAAGCAATAAGTTTCTCAGATACATGAAATAGTATAGTATTCTTTCAATGAGGACACCTCCCGGAACATGTCAGTTTGACGGTGTGTCCGAACGGAGAAACCGATTTTTGTTGGACATGATAAGATTAATCATTAGTCACTCTGAGCTACATTTTCCATCAACGGATAAGCATTAACAGTGCAATACTTATTTTGAATAAGGTTCCATGAAAATCTGTTTGACAGACTTCATATTAGATATGAACAGGAAAGAAACTGGGCTTCTCATTCCTGAAGATTTGGGTATGCTAGGCATATGTTTGGATGATACCAAACTAGAACCCAAATAGGATAAGTGCCTAATGTAATTGGTTAACCTAGGGTAACCAAAGTATAGTACTTATATAACGCACTTGAGAACAATTTAATTGTTGCTCGCCATGCGATTTTCCTAAGAGGAATACCGATATGCAGTGGTAAGTGGGAGGGTGGTAAAACTTGATGAAAATCAGAGTAATACTGTTCATGGCACCGAGTCCTTAATGGAACACAAACAGTTCATCAAGGATGAAACTATCCCAGTAATCTTCGAATACACAAGAACCGCGTAGATCGGAAAGAGTCAGAAAATAACCTGGGGTATGGGTTTCTGATCTCACCTCATAAAGATGTCAATCTTATTGAGGATAACAAACCGACTACGTATGAGAAAGTGATATAAGGTATCGACTCCATATTATGGAAAAATGCCATAATGTCAGAAATGGATTCCATGTATACCAACTATGTTTGGATACTAGTTGTTGTACCGTAAGACATTGTGTCTGTTGGTACATATAGGTCTTCAAGGAAGACGCACATGGATGGCAACATACCTACGTACTAAGCTAGACTTGTAGCGAAAAGGTATCATTATCAACATTGTGTTGATTATGACGAAACCTTTTACCTGTTGCCACGGTAAATCCATTTGGATAATGCTTGCTAATGCTGCATGTTTCATTTATGAAATATGGTAGCAGAACGTCAAAATCACTTTCCTTAAACGAAAACCTTTTGGAGGATGTTTACAACATTCTGTCAGTTTTGTCATACCAAAACTAACAAACAAGGTTTGTAGGTTATTCGATCCATAGAGGGATTGAAGCAAGCATTAAGTTCTTGGAACTATCGTTTTGATGCAATCATAATGGTGTATGATTTGATTCAAAACGAAAAATGATCCTTGTGTATATAAGGAGGTTAGTGGGAGTGCACTGATGGTGAAAGTCCTATAAAATGATGATATATCATTTCTTGGAAATGATATTCCCATATTACAATCGGTGAAAGCTTGGCTTTCATGAAAATTATCCATAGAATTCTTGGGAGAAACAACCTTTAATCTAGGAATTAAGATCTACTGGGATAGATTTAAAGTTGTTAACACTCTCCGAGAACTCGTACATTGAAAAATGTACGTGACCTGCTGTCTCATACGCTTTGAGAATATGTAGTCACAAACAGGACAATCCAAGTAATAGTCACCAGATTGATATTAAAAACATCCGTTAGTATCTTAGAGAGCTAAGGATGATGTCTTAAACAATGGAGAAGGAGAACTTGAAGTGACTGGGATCACTGCTGTAAGTTTCCTAACCGATAAAAACAACTATAAGTCGCTAAACGGTACTATACAGTTTGAATAATGGAACAGTGAGATGGAAATCTTCCAAGCAAGATACTGTTACCAAATAAAAAACAAATGCTGGTTATTGCTGCAGCTGAGGCAGCAATAGAAGCCACCAGGGTCGATAACAAATCTAATTAGATTAGATATAGTTCTATTAGCAGCTGAGCTTGGCTACATTGTAGGCTAAAGAATTAATGGTCTTATCAACGATCCAGATATATACTTCGACTATTCATCTGATTCGTTCGGATCATACATCATGGTGATGTGATGATCGAATAAATCGCATCAAACGATAATCATGAAAATCCGCTGACGAAAGCCTTTCCTCGGCAGTTTGAGCGAATCGTACATAGTTCAGGTGTAAGACACTCGAGTGACTGGCTATAGGCCAAGTGGGAGATTGTTGGACAATTATGACCCATAGCGTCACTATTTATACAGATCTTAGTGTTGTTGTACAAATTAACTGTGTGATAAAGGAGATTGCACTCTTATCATTTGTGATTAGATCACCTAGATGTATAAATGATAGGAGGTCCATATGATTAGTTCCTGGATTGAGATGATATGAGACAGTATCACTCAACGAAGGTATAATCATTAAATATCCCTAGTCAGAGTATTATCGAGATTGGACATCGATAATGCGTAAAAGACTAGTATTACACTTGTGCGCGTTGTGAGGGCACAATAACATAGTTCTCATATATTTGGGTATAGGATACTCATGCAAGTGTAATAGGAGGTTGTGTTTACCAATGGTACGAAAAATAGCTTCGCTCTGGATAGACCCCTTCGAAATTCCATTGGTAGTATGACTATGTGTTTATAGAAGTCCGAATCAGGGTAGATGTATTTGGTCTTAACCTGAGACTTACACCGCTAATACTTGCGATAATCAATATGCTTTGGTTTTGGTCGTCCAAGGCTTTAACAAGTTCAGTGTACGCCTCTGCTGGGTATATTGAGAATCGTAGTGTGTTGGGTGTGATGTCAAGACGGAAGTATCACTCCAGTCATAATGGAGATGATGTCACGTAGGATACGGTACTAGTACTCTCAAGTACTGTAGTCATCGGTATATTATAACTAGGTCATGTATATCTGATTATGGAGACTAGTTACTAGACATCCGACATGTGCTTCGTACGGGGCAGACACAATTCCAGCCCCATGCCTAGCACGTGACATCCGATACTGGATCGAGACATACACGATACTACGTATACTACGCCTGATATAGATCGATTATTCCAGTAAGCATATTTCTGGAGAATTGGGTAGGCATGACGCTTTGCTAGAAGCCAACCTTGTCTTATAAATCGGTAAAATATAGTACTAAGTACTTACGTGTTCGGATAGTCCGACAACCGAATTTACTACCAACATATCCTGAGATCTCATGGGTCACTTGCCGAAGATTCACCGATGACGTATGACTCGTACTTTAATTAATCTGGGATTAATTTTATGAGAGAGAAAATTAATCTGGGATTAATTTACAGAGTTATTTTTTCTAGGATAAAACATCATTTAAAGAGAGAGAACGATTAATTTGGCATTAATCGATAAATTAATATATTTGATATTTTAAACGGAATTGGATTTCGACGCGGAATTAAAATTGGATTTTAATTTGGGCGAACGAGTTAATTTAGAATTAATTTATTAGCGACGTGAATAGTAATTATGCTTGGCATGATTATTTAATTAAATTAGATTTAATTATGACGCAACGGAAAATTCGTTAATTTGGAATTAGCGAACCCGAGACCGAGAGTGTTTGTAAGTGCACTCGCATTTCAAATTCGAGTGCGTGTCACATCAAGCGTCAAATTATTACTCACATCAAGCGTCAAATCACTTGTCATTTTAATTGATTTGACTTGACAAATTGTCACTTGATTGATTGAGTGATGTGACTTGATGGAAGTGGTTGGATATCCTTTTTGAAAGCTTGAATGACATTTAAAATTGTTTATCATTTGTATATGTTTTAATTTGATTTTTGAAATTAAATAGAAAGTGTATTAGATACACTTATTCATTACAACCATTACAACTCTCTCTCTCCACCTTCTCTCTTCTCTCATTCACGGCCACAAGGGGTAATTTTTTTTTTCTTGTTTTAGCTCACTGCCCTGAGCATGGAGAAGGAAAATGTTGATTTTGTGTCAAAATTACCAAGTGCTAGCACACGTTGGAGTCGTCCGTAAGTGATAGGGAAACCCACATGTGTGTATGGAATGACCAAACAAAGCTTGGAGCTTCATGGATCATGCAAATGGCCGAAAATGGAGGACTCTAAAATGCCACTGCCGAGCTTCTCAAAAGGTAGAAAAAGAATTTTTGTTGTCACTCGCGTCGCTCAACCGCTCGATATAAGTATTCTGCGGCTTTCTTCGATGTATTCACTTATGTTTTATGCTTGATAATCGATCCTCGAGACCGTAGAAACTCCAACAGTGTTTGAATCATATAGGCTTTATTCCATATCGTATGTCTTGTCCAAGTTGTGATTTATTGGCTGGAGGACTCTAAAACTGCCATTGCCGAGCCTCTCAAAGGGTAAAAAAAGAATTTTTATTGTCACTTGCGTCGCTCAACTGCTCGATGTAAGTATTCTGCGACTTTCTTCGATGTATTCACTTATGTTTTATGCTGATAATCGATCCTCGGGACCGTAGAAACTCCAACAGTGTTTGAATCATATAGACTTTGTTCCATATCGTATGTCTTGTCCAAGTTGTGATTTATTGGCCAAAGTCAAGATCACTTCTTGTCAATCGACATTGATTACGAAGCTTTCCAAAGTCAATGGGTCCCGCTTAACTGGAATCATTAAGCTTGTTGTGCCAAAGCCAAGGCTTAGTTAATTCAGAGGAAAATGTTAGGAAAATATATTGGATATATTGGCATATATATATATTTCGGACATGGAGGTCTACTTACTCGATCTAGGAATTGGATGAGATCCAATTGATCTTAGAGATTTACCTAGTTAAGTTTCATACAACTTGTTGGCCAAAGTCAAGGTTGTGTGTTATTTAACGAGATCCTAGCCCACTAAGAAACTAGGTTTCTCGAGAACTCCATAGAGGGTTAGAGGCTCGCCGAAAAATAGTGGGAGGTAAATATTAAATTTGTAATTTCGTTTAGATACTTGTCAATGCGAGCTCATTTCATTTTTCGTCATTAATTAATTAAATATATTAGTTGAACTAATATTTAATTATTATTTTAATTAAACAGTTGGACTGTATTCAAACTACTTCATTTGTAGTTGGCTATATAATTGGATTATGGTAATCAGTATATTTGAATGCAACCAATCAATTGTAGATGATTATATAGTTAGACTATAGTAATCATTATATTCAATTGTACCTGAAATCATTGATTGGATAGTTGGAGTATAGCAATCAAGATAACTGAAAGATTAACGTAAAGGACATAATCCTGGGGAAAATATCTTTAACGGCTTTAATTTTCAGATTGGGAGTAGAACCTATTGTGCATGAGCCCAGAGTTGAGCGTATAGTAGAGCATGAGCTTAGGAAGACTTATTGTGATGATAACTTTAGTGCCTAATCCATTATGCACAACCAGAGCTTCTTAAAATGACATATCCTAAGTTGTCTGCCTAAACTGTGGCAAACGGGGTCACTAGAAGTGTGACTGCCATATGGACAAGGCAGACATGAATGAGGTAAAGGAGGGACAAGGATCCGGCTTCAAGAAATATTTGTTGTAACATGTTCACTATTGGTTTTAAAATTGGATTTTTGATACTGGATGTGGTACATAAATATATGTACTAATGTGCGGGATCTGCTGACAAGCAGGAGACTGAATTCAAATGAGATAGACCTACAAGTCGGAAACAGGACGAGAGTTGATGTTTTGGCCGTAGAAACCTAAGTTTTGGAATTACCCTTTGGGCATATACTTAAACTATGAGACTGTTATAATGTATCTAGTTTGACTAAGAACATTATATCTGTATCTCGTTTAACCCGTTGCGGGTATACCTTTATTTTCAGAACATTGGGTGTTTTGTTTATAAAGATGATAATGAGATATACACATTAGATGTGAATAATAGTATTTATATTTTGAATATAAATGAATCTCAAACATATAACATGACAAACAAATAGATAAAATTGAGTAAAACAAATGAGACTTATTCGTGGCATTGTCATCTGTGATGCATTAACAAGACTCGTATATCCACAATTTCAAAGAGTGGATACTAGGACAGATTTGATTCTAATTCAAATGATGTCTACGAATCTAGTTTAATTAGGCAAAGTGCCTAAAACACCTTTTACTTGGTAAAAGTGCAAGTACCACCGATCTGTTTGCTCTCATTCACAGTGACGTAAGTGGGCCCATATCTAGCTAGGCTAGAGGTGTATTTGAATACTTTGTAACCTTTACGAATGTGGCATCGCATTGCAGTTATGTGTATCTTATGAAACACAAGTCAGAAACTTTTGAGTAATTAAAAGAGTTTCGACACGAAGTATGAAAATAGACCGGTAAAGTATTAGAACATTGTGGTTAGACCATGATGTTGGACAATTATGACCCATTGCGTCACTATTTGTACAGATCATTGTACAAATTAACTGTGTGACAAAGGATATTGCACTCTTATCATTTGTGATTAGATCACCTTGATGTATAAATGATAGGAGGTCCATATGATTAGTTCCTGGATTGAGATGATATTAGACAGTATCAATCCACGAAGGTATAATCATTAAATATCCCTAGTCAGAGTATTATCTAGATTGGACATCGATAATACGTAAAAGACTAGTATTACACTGGTGCGCGTTGTGAAGGCACAATATCATAGTTCTCATATATTTGGGTATATGATACTCATGCAAGTGTAATAGGAGGTTGTGTTTACAGATGGTATGGAAAACAGCTTCACTCTGGATAGATCCCTTCGAAATTCCATTGGTAGAATGACTATATGTGTATGGAAGTCTGAATCAGGGTATGTGTATTTGGTCTTAACCTGAGACTTGCACCGTATGCTTTGGTTTTGGTCGTCCAGGGCTTTAACCGATTCTGTGTACGGCTCTGCTGGGTATATTGAGAATCGTAGTGTGTTAGGTTTGATGTCAAGACGGAAGTATCACTCCAGATATAGTGGAGATGATGTCACGTAGGATACGGTACTAGTACTCTCAAGTACTGTAGTCATCGGAATATTATGACTAGGTCATGTATATCCGATTATAGAGACTAGTTACTAGACATCCGACATGTGCTTCGTACGGGGCAAACACAATTCCAGCCCCAGGCCTAGCACGTGACATCCGATACTGGATCGAGACATACACGATACTACGTACACTACGCCTGATATAAATCACTTATTCTTGTAAGCATGTTTCTGGAGAATTGGGTAGGCTTGGCACTTTGCTAGAAGCAAACCTTGTCTTGTAAATCGGTAAAACGTAGTACTAAATACTTACGCGTTCAGATAGTTCGACAACCGAATTTACTAACAACATATCCGGGGATCTCATGGGTCATTTCCCGAAGATTCACTGATGACGTATGACTCGCACTTTAATTAATCTGGGATTAATTTGATGAGAGAGAAAATTAATCTGGGATTAATTACAGAGATATTTTATCTAGGATAAAATATCATTTAAAGAGAGAGAACGATTAATTTGGAATTAATCGATAAATTAATATATTCGATATATTAAACGAAATTGGATTTCGACGAGGAATTAAAATGGGATTTTAATTCGGGCGAACGAGTTAATTTAGAATTAATACGTTAGCGATGTGAATAGTAATTATGCTTGGCAAGATTATTTAATTAAATTAGATTTAATTACGACGCAATAGAAAATTCGTTAATTTAGAATTAGCGAACCCGAGCTCGAGAGTGTTTGTGAGCGCACTCTCATTTTGAATTCGAGTGCGGCACGCAAGTCACATCAAGCATCAAATCATTACTTACATCAAGCGTCAAATCACTTATCACTTTGAGTGATGTGACTTAACAACTTGTCACTTGATTGATTGAGTGATGTGACTTGATGGAGGTGGTTGGATAGCCTTTTTGAAAGCTTGACTGACATTTACAATTATTTATCATTTGTATATGTTTTAATTTGATTTTTGAAATTAAATAGAAAGTGTATTAGATAAACTTATTCATTACAACCATTACAACTCTCTCTCTCCACCTCTCTCTTCCCTCATTCACGCCCACAAGAGGCAGTTTTCTTTTTCTTATTCCGCTCATTGCCGTGAGCATGGAGAAGGAAAATGGTGATTTTGTGGCAAAATTACAAGTGCTAGCACACATTGGAGTCGTCCGTAGGTGATAGGGAAATCCACCCGTGTGCATGGAATGACCAAATAAAGCTTGGAGCTTCATGGATCATGCAAATGGCCGAAACTGGAGGACTCTAAAACTGCTACTTCCGAGCTTCTCAAAGGGCAGAAAAAGAATTTTTGTTGTCACTCGCGTCGCTCAACCACTCGATGTAAGTATTCCGTGACTTTCTTCGATGTATTCACTTATGTTTTATGCTTGATAATCAATCCTCGGGACTGTAGAAACTCCAACAATGGTATCAGAGCGAGTTAAAAGCATTAAACTTGATTTAGGGTTAAAATTGGGTAAAATATATTTGCGCATGATTTAATGAAATTGGATGATTTAGTATGCTTAAATGATGTTGAATTGAAGATTGATTGGATCAATTTCATGAAAAATTATTTGGAACATTTTTCCCTAAAATCCTTAGCTTGGCCGAATGGATGATAAACCCTAATGTCTTGGAATTTTTGATTTTTGATTCATTGGATGAGTTAGAATCATTCGGGAAATGTTGATTGTGGATTTAATTTGATTGAAACCAAATCGATTTTGAAAACCCTATATGGCCGAGACTTTAAATGCATGTAAATGGGTTTGATTTTTGATAAAATGTGTTGGTCATGTTTTGTTGATAATTAGCATGATTGATTAGGCTAATTGATGTTTTCGAAATATTGATTTAGGTAATTGATTATGTAATACACTTTAGGTTAATTAAATTGTGAAATTGAATTTTGGAATTTAATTATGTTGGGCCAATTTTAGAAATTGGGCTTGAATGTTGTAAATGGGCTAATTGGGCTTGGTTGTACCAAGATGGGTTTAGGGTAAATTGGTTGGATCCAATGGGCCCAAAACCACTTCCGTAAAGTCCAAATGTGAAAAATGGACCTTTAACTTTTATTGCGCCTAATGGACCTAAATTGGTTTCAAGCATATAAGGGTAATTCATTTAAATGGGCTTTAGTCTTTGGGTTTGACCCAAGTTAACCAAAAGTCCATGCCTTAAGAAATTAATTGAAAGCCCATTGGACTTTAATTAAATTAACGTTGGACGTTAATCGGGCTTTGAGACTTGTAACGATTAAATTTTGAATTTGAGTCGTAAAGGTTCGTTAATAAAGTGTAGTATTTAATTTGGAATTAAATAAATGGATGAGTAATAATACAAGTTAAATTAGATTTAATGTTGTAGTTTAATTTAATTCAAGAATTCGTACTTTGAGTACTTATTCGCAAAACGAGTTTGACTCGCGCAAAATCAAATCGTTGTTTGAACATTGGATGGTCATTAATTATCAGATTAATTAATTTGATTAGATTGATTGATAACATGCTTGTGTGAATACATAGTTGCGTTGCATGAATAATGATATCGGATGGACAGTAGATGGGTGGGGCAATTTTAGAAATTATTGTAATAAATTTGGAATTTATTAAATTGGACCTGCGTGTCCAGCCTATTACCTCATTCCTCTATGTATTTCTCTTCTCACCTATTCCCCTCAATGTAAATAAGGTTTCTTTAGAAGTATAGTGTAACGGGTAGTAAGTAAATACTTGTGCTAGCGGGAGAGAGGAAAGGGGGAGATTTGATCTAGGATCAATTTGTTAAGTATCCATCCGCATATCATTATTATTTTATTTAAACGCGCTTTATTATGTATTTAGAATGCATGTTTAAGGGTGTATGATGATGAGACCTTAACAAAGATAATAAATTGGTTGCTAATTTGCACGCGAAAAATTTTCACAAAATATTAAGCGTTTTTCCTTCCATTGAGTGATTCTTACGCAAGATCCAAGACTGGCATTGGCTTGTTGGCCAAAGTCATGGCCTTTGTCTGTCGAGGATGTGTTTGAATCACGAGAGCTTTGTTCTATATTGGTGTCTTGTCCAAGTCGTTATTTGTTGGCCAAAGTCAAGATCACCTTTTGTCCATCGACATTGAATACGAAGCTTTCCATGGTCAATGGGTCACGTTTAACTGGGATCACTAAGTTAGTTGTGCCAAAGCCAAAGCTTAGTTGATTCAGAGGAAAAAGGATAGGGAGTATATTGGATATATTGGCATATATAAGATATATGTTTCGGACTTGGATGTCCACCTACTGGATCTAGGAATTGGATGGGATCCAATTGATCTTAGAGATCTACCTAGTTAAGTATCATACAATTTATTGGCCAAAGTCAAGATTGTGTGTTATTTAACGGGATCCTAGCCCACTAAGAAACACGGTTTCATGAGTACTCGACAGAGGGTTAGAGGCTCGCCGAAAATAGTGGGAGGCAAGAAGTAAATTTGTAATATTTGTTTAATTACTTGCCATACGCGCTCAATCAAATATCATTCGTCAAATAAATTAAAGTATTAGTTGGACTAATATTTATTGTTGTTTTAATTAAATAATTGGACTGTATTCAAACTATTTCAATTTATAGTTGATTTTATAATTGGATCATAGTAATCAATATAATTAAATTTTATAAACTGAATTATAGTTGATTATATAGTTGGACTATAGCAATCATTTTATTAATAGTACCTGAAATCGTTGATTAAATAGTTGGACTATTAAAATCAAAATAAAATTGAAAGATTGGCGTTTAAAACATAATCCTAGGGAAAATATGTTTAAACGACTTTAATTTTCAAATTGGGAATAAAATTTCAGGATAGTCATAGAAACTAAGAAGTTACTTTATTTGATAAAATAACATCTTAGGCCTAAGCCCGGAGTTAAGCAAATAGAAGAGCATGATCTTTGGAAGATTCATGTGATGATAACTCTAGTGCTTAATCCATTAAGCTTGCCAAATTGACTCATTAATTTCTTAATCAGAACTAAGTATTAGATCCTTAAAGAATGATAATGAAATTGAAGGATCTTCATAGATCTATACTTAGATCTTAGAAGTATTAAATTGCAATAATAAACTCTTGGAGAGTTAATGGCTACTGTAAATGAGATAAAGCCAAAGTTTGTAATAAGGCAAGTAGCGCAAGGCGCACCTTACTTCGATATTCTAGAAACCCAAGGCTTGGCCAAAGGCAAAATCATTATAATCTTCTAGAAAGATAAATGACATATCCCAAGATGTCTGTCTAAACAGTGGCAAATAGGGTCACTGCCGTATGCACAAGGCAGACATGAAGGAATAGAAGACGGGCAAGGCTCTGACTTCAAGTATGTTTGTCATAAAATGTTCACTACTAGTATTAAAATTGGATTTTAGATACTAAATAGTGATACATAAATTTATGCATTGATGTGCAGAATCTGCTATGAGCAGGATACTGACTTCAGATGAGATAAATCTGCGAATCAGAAACGGGACGAAAGTTGCTGTTTTACCGTAGATACCTAAGTTTAGGAACTACCCTTCGGGTGTGTACTTAAATTAGGAAACTGTGATAATGTAACTAGTTTAACTAGAAACATTATCTCTATATCGAGTATAACTCGTTGCGAGTGTACCTTTATATTCTAGAACACTAAAGTGTTTTAGTTTATAAAGATGATATTGAGATAAATACATTAGATGTGAATAACAATATTTATATTTTGAATGTAAGTAAATCTCAAACGTATAACACGACAAACTAATAGCTCATACTGATTTGATCAGGTAAGACTTAATTATGGCAGTGTTTTCAGGGACACATTAAACAAGACTCGTATATCCACACTTTTGAAGAGTGGGTACTAGGACGGATTTGATTCTCGTCAAATAATGTCTACGAATGTAGTTTATTGGGCAAAGTGCCTAAAACACTATTTACTTGGTAAAAGTGTAAATGTCACCGATCTGTTAGCCTTTGTTCATAGTGACATAAGTGGGCCCATGTCTAGCTAGGCTAGATGTGGATATGAATATTTCGTGACCTTTACGGATGTGGCATCGCGTTGTGGTTATGTGCTTCTTTCGAAACACAAATCGGAAACTTTTAGAGTTTCCACATGAAATAGACGAACATATCGGCTAAAGTATTAAAACATCACGGTTTGACCATGATCAAAATACTTAAGAAATAAGTATCTCAGATACATGAAATAGTATAGTATTCTTTTAATGAGGACACCTCCCGGAACATGTTAGTTTGACGGTGTGTTCGAACAGAGAAATTGAATTTTGTTGGACATGATAAGGTTAATCATAATTCGCTCTGAGCTACCATTTTCCTTCATCGGATAAGCATTAACAGTGCAATACTTATTTTGAATAAGGTTCCATGAAAATCTGTATAACAGACTTCATATTAGATATGAACAGGAAAAAAATTGGGTTTCTCATTCCTGAAGATTTAAGTATGCTAGGCATATGTTTGGATGATACCAAACTATAACCCAAATAGGATAAGTGCCTAATTTAATTGGTTAACCTAGGAAAACCTAGGTATAATACTTATACAACTCACTTGAGAACAATTTAATTGTTGCTCGCCATGCAGTTTTCCTAAGAGGAATACCGATATGCAGTGGTAAGTGGGAGGATGGTAAAACTCGATGAAAATCGGAATAATGCTGTTCATGGCACCGAGTCCTTAATGGAAAAAAAATAGTTCATCAGGGATGAAAATGTACCAGTAATCTTCGAATACACAAGAACTGAGTAGATCGGAAAGAGTCAGAAAAAAACCTGGGGTATGGGTTTCTGATCTCACCTAATAAAGATGTCAATCTTATTGAGGAAAATAAACCGACTACGTATGAGGAAGTGATACAAGGTATCGACTCCCTATTATTGCAAAGTGCCATAATGTCCGAAATGGTACATATAGGACTTCAAGGAAGACACACATGGATGGAAACATACCTACGTACTAAGCTAGGCTTGTAGCGAAAAGGTGTCGTTATCAATATTATGTTGATTATGACGAAACCTTTTTCCTGTTGCAACGGTAAATCCATTTGGATAATGCTTGCTAATGCTGCATGTTTCATTTATGAAATATGACAGCAGAACATCACAATCACTTTCCTTAAACGAATACCTTTTGGAGGACGTTTACAACATCCTATCGATTTTTTCGTACCAAAACTAACAAATAAGGTTTGTAGGTTATTCGATCCATAGAGGGATTGAAGCAAGCATTAGGTTCTTAGAACTATCATTTTGATGCAATCATAATGGTGTATGATTTGATTCAAAACGAAAATGATCCTTGTGTATATAAGGAGGTTAGTGGGAGCGCACTGATGGTGAAAGTCCTATAAAATGGTGATATGTCATTTCTTGGAAATGATATTCCCATATTACAATCGGTGAA
This sequence comes from Zanthoxylum bungeanum, assembly GCA_019454045.1. Lineage (NCBI taxonomy): Eukaryota > Viridiplantae > Streptophyta > Magnoliopsida > Sapindales > Rutaceae > Zanthoxylum > Zanthoxylum bungeanum. Next base: position 76,928 of record SKCR01033753.1, read on the forward strand.
ATCTTGGCTTTCATAAAAATTATCCATCGAATTCTTGGGAGAAACAACCTTTATTCTAGGAATAAAGATCTACTGGGATAGATTTAAAGTTATTAATACTCTCCGAGAACTCGTACATTGAAAAATATACGTGACTTGGTATCTCATACGCTTTAAGCATATGGAGTCACAAACAGGACAATCCAAGTGATAGTCACTGGATTGATATTAAGAACATCCGTTCGTATATTAGAGAACTAAGGATGATGTCTTAAAATATGGAGAAGGAGAACTTGAAGTGACTAGGATCACTACTGTAAGTTTCCTAACCGATAAAAATGATTATAAGTCGCTAAACGGTACTATACAGTTTGAATAATGGAACCTTGAGCTGGAAATCTTCCAAGCAAGATACTGTTATCGAATAAACAACAAATGCGGGTTATTGCTGTAGCTGCGGCAGCATTAGAAGCCATCAGGGTCGATAACAAATCTAATTAGATTAGATATAGTTCCGTTAGTAGCTGAGCTAGGCTACAGCGTAGGCTAAAGAATTAATGGTCTCATCAACGATCCAGATATATACTTCGACTATTCATCTGATTCATTCGGATCATACATCATGGTGATGTGAGGATCGAATAAATCACATCAGACGATAATCATGCAAATCCGTTGACGAAAGCATTTCCTCAACAGTTTGAGTGAACAGTACATAGTTCGGGTGTAAGACACTCGAGTGACTGGCTATAGGCCAAGTAGGAGATTATTGGACAATTATGACCCATAGCGTCACTATTTATATAGATCATAGTGTTGTTGTAGAAATTAACAGTGTGACAAAGGAGATTGCTGTAGGCACTGCATTTTTGCATATAAGTCCCGATGATGAGTCTCGTATAGAGACACTACCTCTTTGATTGTGAAAGTCACGGGAAACAGACGTCGGAAGGGCAAAGTTGGAAATTAGCATTTGGTCGGATTTAACTCGCTTGTTTCACTTCGGGTTCGCTTGTTGGACCTCTATTTTAAAACACATCTCACAAATTAAATAATTAAAACATTTAAAATATATGTCACAAATTAAATTAAATCACATTCACAAATTAAATTAAACTTAAAATTAAATTAAATCACATTCACAAATTAAATTAAACTTAAATAAAATTAATTAAAACACATGTCACAAATTAAATCACCTTCCTAAATTAAATTAAATCTATTTTCTAAAATACATAAATCACTTCCCCAAATTAAAAAGATTTCCTTATCACATTTTAATTAAAAAATATCTCACAAGGAACACACAAATCCTATTCCTTCTCCAACAAGGTAAACCCCCTCCATTGGCCTATAAAAAAAACCTTTAACCTTACCTTTCAAACCTTGGCTGATTCTCACAAAAAATCACAAACAAAATAACCCTTGGCTCTCTCTCCCCTCTCTTTCAGCAGTGTCCAAGACAAGAAAACAAACCCTAAAATTCCACTCACGCCTGCCACTATCACTCACTATTCACGCCCCAGCAAACTATCCACGGCCTGCTCCACTAACGCACAAAAACCCAGCCTTCACGCCACCTAGCACACATATCTCACATTCACGCCTGAAGCCCTCTCTTGCACGCCCAAGCATCCCTTTCCAAGCTCTATTGCCGCATCTTCAAACCAAGAAACCCCTTGCTTTGCCGTGAGTCGCCTCCTTCACTCCCTCCATTCACGCTCATCACCTTACACAGCCCCTTTTTGCCGCAACTTGAGCCACCTTTCACAGCACTAATCTGCGCCAAAATAAGCCCCAAATACAGTTCCTAGGTCACGCAAAACAGCCCATTCACAGCCCCATCTCACTGCACGCCAAAACAGAAGCCAAAACGCCCCTCACTGCCCACCAAACTGCCGCAAATCACAGCCCAGTTCTTCCCAGTTTTTGCTGCAATTTTAACCCATAAAACAGTCGAGAAAACACCTAAAAACTGCACCAAAAAGCTACACAAGGTCCCCCCAAAACCCTTTAAAACTGCACCTCCTTAGCCCTCCAAATCGCCCAAAACAGTCCCCTAAATAACCAAAATAGTGACCTGAAACGTAGCAGCGAAATAGACCAAAAACAGCAGCCCGAACATCAAAACAATGAGGAAAGACATTGAGTAAACAAATCAGAAAAGTAGCGGATCATTCACCCTTCCAACGGACGTGTAACGCCCTTTCTTGAGTCGACAAAAGAGGTTAGACCTGAGGGTACCTTGTCATTTATATCTTTCATTTTATTTTATTTATTTTAAAAATATTATTGCATAAGAGTCGTTTGATGCATGATGTCATTGTTGGATGTGTGGGATATGTGTCCCATTTTATGGTATATCGGATGGAAACCCAGACGTAAATTTCGTAGCCGATTCCGAATGGACGGTAGTGCGGTCTGCACTTGGGATACAACGCCACGTACCACTTAAGATACATATATCTCGTCTCATCCAAATTTATATTTGAGCATGTTGTAGTTTATAGGTCGTTTATTTATTATTTTAAGCATGCTTTAATTTGGTTTTGTTATTTAATTTCTAAGCATGATTATGTTCTTTTTCATGCATGATATTTCGTTTAATTTATGTTTATATTTATGTTTAAATAGTTATTTGTTATTTTGTTTTGATGGTCAAATATGCTCGTTGTGTTGTTTTACGTGTTTGCCGTTTAATGACTTATTTTCTAAGCATGCAAACTTAGAATAGGATTTATTTAGTGAATGCATGTTAGGTATAAATACCCTTGATCATGATTATTGAGTAGACTCGGTTAATGTATCACACAAATCATATCATCACAAGTGACATAAGTAAGGGACCATTCCGAACCCAACGGTTTGAGGTCTTCCCTTGCGAGGGGTGAGTGCGGCCTTAAATCTTTGTCCCGGTTCACACCAGGTGGCGACTCCATTATTCTCCAATTTAGTTCCCCGCGGACTATTCCGTACTCCCTCTAGGCCGCGAGCCTAGAACAGCATGCGTCGCCCAAGTTCTGTGTCCTACAGTCTAGCGACTCCACTGGGGATAGAGAATTAGGCCGGAAATCATGTCTTGTGATGTTTATAATTTGTGCCTTAACTGATCGTTTATTATAGTGGGTTGAGGGGGTTAATCAAAGGCTTTGTTAAAGTTAGGTGATGGTTGGGTGTCTTCCTTCATTCAGTACCTTTCGAGGAAAAGCTGTGAAGGCACCTAGATAATCATTACTCGTAGCTTGTTGTGATAGACTAGTTTGGAGGACTCGTTGTTTATTGCTGTCATCAAGCGATAAGAGTGTTGGTTTCTATTATTTGTCCCAAGGAAAGATTAAGCATGTGAAATACAACAATGAATATATACTAAAAGATGAAGTATGGCGGAATCATACTTACAATGCTTTAGTGATGAAGAAAATCAAACCAAAAGTGGAAGCACCAAGGTTGATGATGATTTTTGGCCAAGGTAAAAGGATGGTGGAAAGCTCCAAGCTTTGTGTATTCCAAGCTCCAAGGTGGTTTCCCTATCACCTCCTTTGATCCTTAAAGTGCTAGCAATGAAGAAAAATTGAAGAAAAATTCTTCCTTTGCCTTAGACAAGTTTCGGCAATGAGAGAGAGAGAGGGAGAGCTTTTCTTTTTTCAAGAATTTCTTTCTTAAAAGAATAATGATATCAAATACCAAATATTTGGTATATGGCTTTTCCAAAAAGTCAAACTCAAATTTTCCCTCCAAAAAGCCTTTAATTGGCTCCACCAAATTCCATCATGAATAGTGACATCTAGTCACTTTAATAAAGTGACTTGTGACATCCATCAACTAGTCATGTCAAGTGATGTGACTTCGCAATGTGACTTGCGGGACCCACTCGTTTCAAAATACGAATGTGTCCGCAAACACTTTCGGGCTCGGTTTCGCTAATTCCGAATTAACGAATTTCCGTCGCGACGTAAATTAAATAATTATGCCTAGCGAAATCACTATTCACGTCGCTAACGAATTAATTCTAAATCGCTTCGTTTGCCCGAATTAAAATCCGATTTTAATTCCGCGTCGAAATCTAATTTCGTTTAATATATCGAATATATTATTTTACCGATTAATTCCAAATTAATCGTTTTCTCTAAAAAAAAAGGTATTTTATCCAAGATAAAGTTTCTCCGTAATTAATCCAAGATTAATAAAGTTCGAATCAATTATCATAGGTGAATCTTCAGGAAGCGACCCGAGAGATCTCCGGATATGTTGGCAGTAAATACGGTCGTCGGATAATCCGAACACGTACGTACCTAGTACTACGTTTTTACCGACTTACAAGACAAGGTTGGCTTCTAGCAAAGAGCGATGCCTACCCAATTCTCCAGAAATATTCTTATAGGAATATTAGATCTATATCAAGCGTAGTATACCGTAGTATTGCGTACATCGATCCAGTATCGGACGATCACATGTTAGGCCTGGGGCTGGAAATGTGTCTGCCCCGTACGAAACATATATCGGACATCAAGCAACTAGTCTCTTTAAATCGGACAATCCTGACCTAGTCATATTGCCCCGACGGTTGCAACCTTTTATAGAGTACTAGTTCTGTGTCCTGCGCGATCATCAACTCCATATGTCTGAAGTGACACTTCTATCTTGACATCACACCCAGTACACTACGATTCCTGATAAACCCAGAAGTGGTGAACACAGAACTGATTAAAGCCCCCAACCACCAAAACCAAAGTTTACCGATTGTCGTAAGTACTAGCGATGCAAGTCTCAGGTTAAGACCATATACACCTACCCTGATGCGGCCTCCCATAGACACGCAGACATACTACCAATGGGATTCCGCGGGGTCTATCCAGAGCGAAGCTGTTTTCCGTACCATCGGTAAAACACAACCTCCTATCGCACTCGTATAAGTATCCAATACTTAAATATATGAGAACTATGCTGTTGTGCCCTCACAACGTGCACAAGTGCAATACTAGTCTATTCCGCATTATCGATGTCCTATCTCGATAATACTCCGACTAGGGATATTTAATGATTAATCCTTTTATATATTGATACTGTCTCATATCATCTCAACAAGGAACTAATCATATGGCGACGAAAGTGTTGAGTCATTGAAGCTAACATAACAGCCTGAGCTGTGTCACAATCCTCGCTGTGAGTTTTCCATAACTCCAGCTCAAGCGGATCAGTGGGTCTAGGTGGGAGAGGTGTCTGTATAGTGTACAGTAGCCTCTCAGCCCCAAGTACTATCTTGAGGTTCATTTCCCAGTCAGCGAAGTTTGTGCCTTTAAAGACATTATCGCCCATGATGATGTCACGCACATTTCCCTTGCTAGCCATCTCAACCACAATAGTCTAACTATTTAGTTGACGATGAAATGGGTACAGTCAAACTGTTACAAGAAAAAATAACAATGTATTAGTCCAACTAATTTTAAAAATAGATGAAAAATTTTGAAATACGCGTAAGGCAAAGTATCTGAACGAAATTGCAAATTCACATACTAGCCTCCCACTATTTTCATCGAGTCTCTAACCCTCTGTTGAGAACTCGGGAAATCCTATTTCCTAGTGGGCTAGGATCCCGTTAAATAACACACAACCTTGACTTTGGCCAACAAGCTGTATGCTACTTAACTAGGTAGATCTCACAGATCAATTGGATCCAATCCAATTCCTAGATCCGGTTAGGTGGACATCCAAGTCCTAAACATATTGCATATGCCAATGTATCCAATACATTTTCTAACCATATCCTCCGAATCATCTAGGCCTTGGCTTTGGCACAACAAACCTAATGATTCCAGTTAAGCGGGACCCATTGACAAGGAAAGTTTCGTAATCAATGTCTTTGGACAAGAAGTGATCTTGACTTTGGCCAACAAATCACAACTTGGACTAGACACCGATGTGAAACAAAACTCTCATGATTCAAGTACATCCTAATTGACAAGGTCTTGACTTTGGCCAACAAACCAATGCCAATTGGATCTTGAACGAGAATCATTCAATGGAAGGATATTCGCTTAATATAAATTGAGGGATTTTCGCGTAATTGGCAACCAATTTATTTATCTTTGTTAGGTCTCATCATCATACACCCTTAAGCATGCTTCTAAAACATCATAAAGCGCGTAAAGTAAATTAATAGTGATATGCGGATGGATATATAAACAACTTGTTCCTAGAACAAATCACTCCCTTTCCTCTCCCCGCTAGCACTATTCTACTACTACCCAATTACATAATACAATAAGAGAAACCTCATTTACATTGAGGGGAATTAGGTGAGAAGAGAATACAAAGAGATAAAGAGATAAGGCTGGACACGCAGGTCCAATTTATAAATTCTGAATTTACAATAATTCCTAGAATTATCCTTTCCCTTCTAATATCCATCCGATATACACTATTCATTCATCACATACATATATATTCAAACAAGACATGCTTTTACAACCAATCTAATCCAATTAATTAGTCTTTGTTTAAGTGATCATCCAATGTTCAAACAACGGTTTTTGATTTTGCGCGAGTCCAACTCGTTTGAGAATAAGTACATAAGGTACGAATTCGCGAATTATATCGAACTACTTATTAAATCTAATTTAATTCGTATTCAATACTAATTCAATTAATTTTAATTCCAAATTAAATGTTTACACTTTTAATGTGCTTTAAAGACTTAGATTCTAAATCTAATCTAATTGGGTCTCAAAGCCCAACTAACATCCAATGTTTGTTTAATTAAAGTCCGATGGGCTTTCAATTGATTTATTAAGGCTTGGGCTTTGGTCAATGTGGGTCAAACCCAATTACCAAGCCCAATTAAGGAATCACCCTTAAATGCCATAAAATCAATTTCAAGCCCATAAGGCCCAATTAAACATAAAAGCCCATTAATTAAATTTTAATATTCCAAATTTTAAAATCCAATTAATTAAAGTGTAAATCCATGATTAATATATTAAACCAATTATTTCAAAAATACCAATTTAATTATTAATCACCTAATGTTCAAAATAAATGTCCAACATTAATTTTAACAAAAAAATCAACTCATTTTTCATGTCTATTACATTCGGCCAACATGGATTTTTTGTGTCGATTTATTTTTCAATCCGATTGAACTATTAATCTACGTTCCGTATACTTTTTAAGCCATCCAATGAACTTAAACACAAAAAATTCCAAACCACTCCAAGTAGTAATGTATTCGGCCAAGGCATTAATTTGGGGGAAAAATCATCCAATGCATTTTTCATCAAATTGATTACATATTATGTCATTATACATACATATAAGCATACTCATTCATCAAATTTCACAAGAACATGCTTCAATCAATTTTACCCAAATTTTAACCTAAAGTATTTCATGCTCAAACCTTGCTCTGATACCATTGTTGGTTTCTATTATTTGTCCCAAGGAAAGATTAAGCATGTGAAATACAACAATGAATATATACTAAAAGATGAAGTATGGCGGAATCATACTTACAATGCTTTAGTGATGAAGAAAATCAAACCAAAAGTGGAAGCTCCAAGGTTGATGATGATTTTCGGCCAAGGTAAAAGGATGGTGGAAAGCTCCAAGCTTTGTGTATTCCAAGCTCCAAGGTGGTTTCCCTATCACCTCCTTTGATCCTTAATGTGCTAGCAATGAAGAAAAATTGAAGAAAAATTCTTCCTTTGCCTTAGACAAGTTTCGGCAATGAGAGAGAGAGAGAGAGAGCTTTTCTTTTTTCAAGAATTTCTTTCTTAAAAGAATAATGATATCAAATACCAAATATTTGGTATATGGCTTTTCCAAAAAGTCAAACTCAAATTTTCCCTCCAAAAAGCCTTTAATTGGCTCCACCAAATTCCATCATGAATAGTGACATCTAGTCACTTTAATAAAGTGACTTGTGACATCCATCAACTAGTCATGTCAAGTGATGTGACTTCGCGATGTGACTTGCGGGTCCCACTCGTTTCAAAATACGAATGTGTCCGTAAACACTTTCGGGCTCGGTTTTGCTAATTCCGAATTAACGAATTTCCATCGCGACGTAAATTAAATAATTATGCCTAGCGAAATCACTATTCACGTCGCTAACGAATTAATTCTAAATCGCTTCGTTTGCCCGAATTAAAATCCGATTTTAATTCCGCGTCGAAATCTAATTTCGTTTAATATATCGAATATATTATTTTACCGATTAATTCCAAATTAATCGTTTTCTCTCAAAAAAAAGGTATTTTATCCAAGATAAAGTTTCTCCGTAATTAATCCAAGATTAATAAAGTTCGAATCAATTATCATAGGTGAATCTTCAGGAAGCGACCCGAGAGATCTCCGGATATGTTGACAGTAAATACGGTCGTCGGATAATCCGAACACGTACGTACCTAGTACTACATTTTTACCGACTTACAAGATAAGGTTGGCTTCTAGCAAAGCGCGATGCCTACCCAATTCTCCAGAAATATTCTTATAGGAATATTAGATCTATATCAAGCGTAGTATACCGTAGTATTGCGTACATCGATCCAGTATCGGACGATCACATGTTAGGCTTGGGGCTGGAAATGTGTCTGCCCCGTACGAAACATATATCGGACATCAAGCAACTAGTCTCTTTAAATCGGACAATCCTGACCTAGTCATATTGCCCCGACGGTTGCAACCTTTTATAGAGTACTAGTTCTGTGTCCTGCGCGATCATCAATTCCATATGTCTGAAGTGACACTTCCATCTTGACATCACACCCAGTACACTACGATTCCTGATAAACCCAGAAGTGGTGAACACAGAACTGATTAAAGCCCCCAACCACCAAAACCAAAGTTTACCGATTGTCGTAAGTACTAGCGATGCAAGTCTCAGGTTAAGACCATATACACCTACCCTGATGCGGCCTCCCATAGACACGCAGACATACTACTAATGGGATTCCGCGGGGTCTATCCAGAGCGAAGCTGTTTTCCGTACCATCGGTAAAACACAACCTCCTATCGCACTCGCATAAGTATCCAATACTTAAATATATGAGAACTATGCTGTTGTGCCCTCATAACGTGCACAAGTGCAATACTAGTCTATTCCGTATTATCGATGTCCTATCTCGATAATACTCCGACTAGGGATATTTAATAATTAATCCTTTTATATATTGAAACTGTCTCATATCATCTCAACAAGGAACTAATCATATGGACTTTCGCCATTTATATATCGAAGTAAATAAATTACAAAATGGCAAAAGGCAATTTCATTATCACATAGTTAATTTTGTACAATAATACAATATCATTTACAAAACAGTGACGCTATGGGTCATAATGTCTAACAAAGAGCCTAAGAGGCTTGGGTATTTGAGAGAGTTCGCTCCACCCTCCCTTTGGGGAATCTACAACGGGAAATCCATTCGACAGTTAATCACACACCATAACTCATTGGCACGTACCGTAAGGTATAAAAAGGGTGCGCTCACTTGGTCACTTGAACCCTTGAGTGGGGAGTCCTAGTTGTGGGCAAACCTTCGTCAGCGAGAGCCTTTGTCTACGCCCTGTGAACCCACTCGTGAACCTTAGCCATAAAGGACCAGTAAAAGTTATTTATTTTATATTAATGTGTTGGACCGCCGTCATTTGGATCCAGTTGGACCTTTTGTCAAAAGATGTGAACTTGTTAGGCCATTTAAATTGGGACGAGTTCGTGTCCTCTGACAATTGGGCCAAAAGCTTCTAAAATGCCGGTGGGCCATTTTGTGAATGGACCTCTTATCATTTGAAGTCATTTAGCCATATCATCGCAAAGTGTAAACCTGTTGGGCCTTTTCAACTGGGATGAGTTTGCACCGCGCGATGGTATGATTGAATACTTTAAAATGATAATGGATCAATTAGTATAGAATTTCCTATGAATTTATGCATTACATGCATTGCACGCATACACACTAACACACATCTTAAAAGACACCATAGATTCCCATTGGGTTAGGGAAGAAGAGAGACTAATCAAAAGGCCAGCAGTGAATATGAGTGAATCCGTCAACGAGGAATCCCGAATGGATCAGATAGAAGCAAATTTCGCCAAAATGACTGAACAACTGCAAGCTCTGACTGCCGCCATGTCTAATATGGCTGTGCCCCGCGCTACGGGAGGATCTGAGAATGAGAGGTGGGAGAGCCCTCCAAATGGATTGAATGATGATGCTCCGATATTTGATGATGATTTGACTGACTATGCCGCTAGTAGGATAGCTGAGACTCAGGCTGAAATGCAAAGGCTCCGTGATCAGATGGAGTTTGTCACCTGTAAGCTGAGGGGGAAGCACGAGGATCTACTGGATTATAATTCGATGACCTTCGAGGAGCAGCTGCCAGTGCAGTTTAAAATGTCTGACATTGCCAAGTTTAATAGGAATGGGGACCCGAGGGTCCATTTGCGGTAATATATCTCGGTGATGAGTTCAGTTGGCCTATCTCAACACCAAGTCCAGAAGATGTTCGGGATGTCACTCGAGGGGGCACCTGTGGTTTGGTATTATAGCCTTGAGAAGAAGGTTAAAGAAGATTGGAGGGAGTTGGCTGATGCCTTCTTGAAACAGCATGTTACCGACTTAGAGATCGACTTGTTGCTCCGTGACTTGGAGAATACTAAGCAGAAGCCCGAAGAGAGCTTTAAGGACTATGTTGACTGCTGGAAAAGCCAGCTCTTAACAATGCAGACCATGCCTTCCGAGAAGGATCAGATTATGATGATCATCAATGGGACAAAGCCCTCGATCTATGGTAAACTGAGGAGAATGACTTCGATGATTGCGGATTTCTGACAGTTGAGGTAAACTGTCATGGACATTGAAGAAGAGGAAGCCGAGAACCGGAAGTTTTACGGACTGAATAGAAGAAATTTTAGGGGACATCTTGAGACCAAGCCTGCTATTTCCGAGGTTGCTGCCATCAAGAATATGCGCTTTTCTAACCTGGGCAGACCTTGTCCAAATTACTTGAGAAGTTAACCAGGCAAGGACTCTTAAAACCTTTGGAGTCAAGACCACTCCCAAATCCTCCCCCACCAAACCTCAATATGAACCGCTACTGCCACTTCCACCAGCAACCCAGGCATGACACCGATAGCTGTACCCGTCTCCGCCATGAGATCCAAGACTTGATTGACTCCCATAAGATCTCTGACCCTGAAAAAGAACAGCCAAACACATACCATAACCCTTTACTTAATTATCACTCCGTCCCGCCACCCACCTATATGATTAACTCTGGCCTACCTGAAAGCTTCATCCTCCAAGCTCTCAACCACCCAGCTTCTTTCACAGGGATAGAGAATGACAACGGTGAAGAACCATAGGCCGAGGAAGAAGGCTATGCTGCGAATAATGAAACTGTTCTTTCTGGTTTATTTCCTGCATTTTTAATAAAGACATTGACTTCGTCTATCTGTTTGAGTATTTTTCTGAATGATAATAAAGACACTCATTTCGCTTACTTGTCTGAATCTCTTCATTTCAACCTGCAACATTAGTATATTTGACAAAAGCATTCAACCCTGGTACTTTGATACTTAGCGATGTTTAGAACACGGGGAATCCTCGAAAGAAGAAAGCAGAAAAGATAAGATAGTCATGTAGAAATTGGGAAATGGAGGAGTGAGACTGTCAGATTTGGAAGGAAATGAGTTCACCGAGCCAATCAATGTTGACAGATTGAAACTGTACTTTACCTGAGAAGACTGAGTAGTCACCTGTAAAAGACCTAACCCGACGGGATAAGAAAACTCATGCATGCATGCATACACGTAACATATTTTGCATCCTTTTTTGTGTTTGCTTTAGTTTTATGTTCACAGGTATCGAAGACAGAAAGGAAAAAAATGGTAAAGACAAGCCAATCAGAAACAGCAAAAGCATAGTATCAGATTCGAGTAGTAATCTGAGGGTTGAGGCCCATATGAGTTTTAGTTTCGGGTATGAATCTTAGGGGGCGAAGCCCACATTATTAGCAGCAGAAAGGAAGAATTCCTTGGAGTGAAAAAAAAAGAGAGAAGTCTTCGATGGCTAGACATATGTCCGGTGATGACATTGTGTGATATAGGGAGAAGCCTTAGAAACGAGAAGTGCGAGACGCGCTCTTATCTAGTATTCGGAATGGATTGATCTCGGCTAGACTCATAAAGCACTTGATAAAGGTATCTCAATAGTAGAAGCCTGAGCGGTTGATGAGATGACTAGTTGAAGAGATGGTGGATCGGTGAATGACCGTTTCCATGGATGTCCACATTGATTTGCTTTTGCTACGATACATGATATGGTTGAAAATAAAAAAAAAATCTCTAAAGAAAAGAATTTAACCACCTATAATCGATAAGCGTGAAGCTACCCATGGGCGAGTATTAGGACCACCATGAGGAGAAATGCTACCTTAAAGGTAGGTGTGTTAAAAAAAAGAAAAAAAAAAGAAAGAAGAAAAAGAAAAGAAAAGAAAAAATGAAGTTCAAAATGAAAAGAAAAAAGAGAGACAAGGGAAGGGAAAGAAAACCATATCACATTGAGCACGAAAAAGCAATTACAGAGCATAACTGCCATCGATCCCGATTTTTGAAACGAAATCATTGAGTTATCCTACTTAGGAATCAAGCTGTAAAAGAACCTTTGCACACACACACTTTGAGTCTGGCATAGATCATTTATTCAAAGATTTGGATTTGAGTTGCATCGAATGTTTGAAGGTTCTCTGGTTTCATTACTGAGCATTCTTTGAGGACAATGATATGTATAACTATGGGGACTATTTCGTAGCATGTAATATAGTGTGATGATATGGAAGGCCCCACCATGTGGTTCATCTTGACCAAGTGCAAACAGCAGAGAGTAGAAATCTAAATCAAGACTGGGGGCGACCAGTCTACCACCCCGTAAATAAGGGACACAACGAGATCTTGAGCCATGAGATAAAAGAGAACCAACCAGTTACCAGAAAAGAACTGGCAGAAGGAAATTATAAGCAAGCCTAGGAGGCGATCAAAGACTTTTGTAAGCAAGAAGCACCGAGGAGCACAAGGAAGACCTAACCCATCGGAATAGGAAACGCATTCATGCATACACGTCATATACATGTAATTTTTGTCTTGTTTTTATTCACATGTTTCAAAAAGGAAAAAGAGAAAGCAGTAAAAGGCCAGCCAATCAGAAACAACAACAGTACAATGTCATCAGTTTCAGAAATGAATCAATATCAGTCTGGGGGTGAGGCAAACATCGGTGTCAGTATGAGGGCGAGGCCCATATCAGTATCAGTATGGGGGCGAGGCCCACATCAGTGTTAGTATGGGGGCGAGGCCCAAATCTGTTTCAGTTTGGGGTCGAGGCCCATATCAGTATTCGTTTGGGGATGAGTCCCGGGGTTGAGGCCCATATCAGTATTCGTTTGGGGATGAGTCCCTGGGTTGAGGCCCACATCAGTATCAGTTTGGGGCGAGGCCCACATCAGTATCAACTCAGGGTCGAGGCCCATATCAGTAGAGTTTTGGAATGAATTCCAAGGTTGAGGTGCCCTCATTGTCGGTTGTAGTTTCGGGATGCGTCCTAGGGTCGAGGGCCCACTACATCATCATTTTGAGGGCGAGGTCCCTATTGTCAACTGTATTGGGATGCATCCCAGGGTTGAGTTTCCCCTGTTGTCGGTTGTAGTTTCGGGATGTGTCACAGGGTCGAAGGCCCACTACATCATCATTTTGAGGGCGAGGTCCCTATTGTCAGCGGTATTGGGATACGTCTCAGGGTCGAGGTGCCCCCGTTGTCAGTTGTAGTTCCGGGATGCGTCCTAGGGTCAAGGACCCACTACATCATCACTTTTAGGATGTGTTCCAGGGTCAAGGGCCTACACATTAGTTACAGTTCCGGGATACGTCCCAGGGTCGAGGACCCACTGCATCGTCAGCAACGGTTCGGAAATGGACCACTCTCATATCACCAATGGTTCAGAAATGGACCATAATCACATCATCTCGTCGAAAATGACACTCCGAAAATGGAGCATGGTTCGAAAATGGACCACTACCACTCGCCGAAAATGGCACTTCGAAAATGGAGCATGGTTCGAAATGGATCACTACCACTCGTCGAAAATGGCACTCCGAAATGGAGCATGGTTCGGAAATGGACCAATATTTCATCAGATGCCAAAAATGGAACTCCGAAAATGGAGAACGGTACGAAAATGGACCATTTCCACCAGCCGAAAATGGCGCTCTGAAAATAGAGCATGGTTCGAAAATGGACTATCATCACATTAGCGACACTTCAAAAATGGGGTTAGCTCACCGAAAATGGCACTCCGAAAATGGAGCATTGTTCGAAAATGGACTACAATCACATCATCGGTATCAGTATCAGTCTTGCCAGGTATGGCACTCTGGGGGCAAGGCCTACGTTATTATCAGTATCAGTCTTGCCGGGTATAGCACTTTCGGTGCGAGGCCCACATTAGCTTAGTATCAGTCTTGTCGGGTATGGCACTCTGAGTATGGAGACACAGCATCAGTTTTGCCAGGTACGACACTCGAGGTATGGAGATATCAGATCAGCTTACCAGGTACAACACTCAGGGTATGGAGACATCAGATCAGTTTGCCAGGTACGGTACTCCGGGTATGGAGATACCAGATCAATTTTGCCAGGTATGGCACTCCGTGTATGGAGACATCAGGTAAGTTTTGCCAGGTACGACACTCCGGGTATGGAGACGTCAGATCAGTTTTCCAGGTACGACACTCCGGGTATGGAGACAACAGATCAGTTTGCCAGGTACGACACTCCGGGTATGGAGATATTGGATCAGTTTTTCCAGGTACGACACTCCGGGTATGGTGATATCACACTCGACACCCTAGGTACGGGGTTAGCATTCAAACTATTACGACACTCTAGGTACGGAGATGCAACTGCGACACCCTAGGTACGGGGTTAGCATTCAGATCACAGCGACACCCTTGGTACGGGGTCAACACGCTAGGTACGACATATGGACTATTCAGACAACTGCTACACCTTAGGTACGAGGTTAGCATTCAGACTATTGCGACACTCTAGGTATGGAGACGCAACTACAACACCCTTTGTACGGGGTTAGCATTCAGACCACATCGACACCCTAAGTACGGGATTAGCACGCCAGGTACGGCATGTGGACTATTTAGACAACTACGACACCCTATGTACGAGGTTAGCACGCCAGGTATGACATTCAGACTACAACGACACCCTAGGTATGGGGTTGGCACGCCAGGTACGGCATGTGGACTATTCAGACTACTGCGACACCCTAGGTACGGGGTTAGCATTCAGAAAATTATGGTACTCTAGGTACAGAGACGTAACTGCGACACCCTAGGTACGGGGTTAGCATTCAGACTACAACGACTCCCTAGGTACGGGGTTAGCACGCCAGGTACGGCATGTGGACTATTGTGGACTACTGCGACCCCCTAGGTACGTGGTTAGCATTCAGACAACAACAACATCACTGCGGCACTCTAGGTACGGAGACGCAACCGCGACGCCCTAGGCACGAGGTTTAGCACTATCAACTCAACGCAAGTAAACATGGTAAGTCAAGTGGCAGCTGGCGAGCCAGGTAAGTGAAAATGCATTGCACGTACTTTGATAGGATTGTCATTGTCACACACTGTACAAGTCCCATCAAAGTGGCGGCGACTGTAGGCACTGTATTTTTACATATAAGTCCTGATGATGAGTCTCGTATGGAGACACTACCTCTTTGATTGTGAAAGCCGCGGGAAACGGACGTCGGAAGGGCAAAGTTGGAAATTAGCATTTGGTCGGATTTAACTCGCCTGTTTCGCTTCGGGTTCGCTTGTTGGACCTCTATTTTAAAACACATCTCACAAATTAAATAATTAAAACATTTAAAATATATGTCATAAATTAAATTAAATCACATTCACAAATTAAATTAAACTTAAAATTAAATTAAATCACATTCACAAATTAAATTAAACTTAAAATTAAATTAAATCACATTCACAAATTAAATTAAACTTAAATTAAATTAAAATTAAAATACATGTCACAAATTAAATCAGCTTCCAAAATTAAATTAAATCCCTTTCCTAAAATACATAAATCACTTCCCCAAATTAAAAAGATTTCCTTATCACATTTTAATTAAAAAATATCTCCCAATTAACACACAAATCCTATTCCTTCTCCAACAAGGTAAACCCCCTCTCTTGGCCTATAAAAATAACCCTTAACCTTACCTTTCAAACCATGGCTGATTCTCATAAAAAATCACAAATAAAATAACCCTCGACTCTCTCTCCCCTCTCTTTCGGCAGTGTCCAAGACAAGAAAACAAACCCTAGAATTCCACTCATGCCTACCATAATCACTCACCCTTCACGCCCCAGCAAACTATCCACGGCCTGCTCCACTAACGCACAAAAACCCAGCCTTCACGCCACCTGTTGGACAATTATGACCCATAGCGTCACTATTTGTACAGATCACGGTGTTATTGTACAAATTAACTATGTGACAAAGGAGATTGCACTCTTATCATTTGTGATTAGATCACCTAGATATATAAATGATGAGAGGTCCCTATGATTTATTCTTGGACTGAGAATGATATGAGACAACATCAGTCCACGAAGGATAAATCGTTAAATATCCCTAGTCAGAGTGTTATCGAGATTGGACATCGATAAATACGTAAAAGACTAATATTGCACTTGTACGTGTTGTGAGGGCATAACGACATAGTTCTCATATATTTGGGTATAGGATACTCATGCAAGTGTAATAGGAGGTTGTGTTTCACTGATGGTACGAGAAACAGCTTCGCTCTGGATAGACCCCTCAGAATTCCATTAGTAGTATGACTATGTGTCTATGGAAGTCCGAAATCAGGGTAGGTGTATTTGGTCTTAACCTGAGACTTGCATCGCTAATACTTGCGACAATCGATATACTTTGGTTGATGTCGTCCAGGTCTTTAACCGGTTATGTGTACGCCAATGCTGGGTATATTGAGAATCGTAGTGTGTTGGGTGTGATGTCAAGACGGAAGTATCACTCCAGTCATAGTGGAGATGATGGTCACGTAGGATACGGAACTCGTTCTCATAAATGCTCGAGCTATCAGGATATTATGACTAGGTCATGTATATCCGATTATAGAGATTAGTTACCAGACATCCAATATTTGCTTCGTACGGGGCAGACACAATTCAAGCCCCAGGCCTTGCACGTGACTGTCCGATACTGGACAGAAATACACAATACTACGGTATACTACGCTTGATATAGATCACATATTCCTATAAGGATATTTCTGGAGAATTGGGTTGGCATGGCAGTTTGCTAGAAGCCAACCTTGTCTTGTAAATTGGTACAAATATAGTACGAGGTACTTACGTGTTCGGATAGTCCGGCGACAGTATTTACTGCCAATATATCCGGGGATCTCATGGGTCGCTTCCCAAAGATTCACCGATGATGTATGACTCGTACTTAATTAATCTGGGATTAATTAGAAGAGAGAGAAAATTAATCTAGGATTAATTACGGAGATATTTTATCTAGGATAAAATATTAATAAAAGAGAGAGAACGATTAATTTGGAATTAATCGATAAAATAATATATGGGAATGGGAACTGATGGAAGACCGGTTGAAATCGTACTTATTCCACCTCAGGATTCTGGCACAAGCCCTCCCCGATTGTAAGTTCCAACACTTGCCACGAGAAAAGAATCAAATGGCAGACGCATTAGCTACACTAGCCGCAACTTGGGAAAATCCAAAGAAATTGGTGATGAGACTTCTAGTGTTGACAACAGTAGGCTGACCCATCTACGAGATAGAAAGGATACTAAAAGTAGAGGTCGACGATGGGAAACCTTGGTATTACGACATTCAACGGTACTTAGAATGCAGGGAATTCTAGGAAGAAGCAAGCAGAAAAGACAGAATAGCCATCCAGAAGTTGGCTTCTCAATATGTGAGTTTGAAGGGAAAATTTTACAAAAGACAAACGAATGGTTTCTAGCTGAAATATCTGAAGAAGGAAGAGGCTCAGAAGACAATGGAAGAAATACAGGCTGGACTATGTGGACCGCATATGAACAGATTGAACTTGTCCCGCAAGATAGTGAGACAAGGCTTTTACTGGTCAACCATGGAAGCTGACTGCGTGAAGCTGGTAAAGTACTGTCACGATTATCAAGCGCATGGTAATTTGAACCATTTACTACACACATAGTTGCATAGGCTGTCAGAACCGTGGCCCTTCTCAACATGGGGAATTGATATGATCGGAGAAATTCAATCGCACGGATCGAACGAACATCGCTTCATAGTAGTGGCAGTAGATTACTTCTCGAAATGGGTGGAAGCCAAGTCATTTCGCAATATCACAGCAAAGTAGATGGCAAAGTTCATAGCCCGAAACATTATTTACCGGTATAGGATGCCGCATCATGTAGTAACAAACAACGAAGTACAGTTTCAAGGAGAAACAAAAGAAATGCTACAGAAGTACGGGATAGGACATCATAAGTCATCGCCTTACAGATCGCAGACAAATGGGGCAGTCGAGGCAGCCAATAAGATAATAAAGAGGATACTAGCCAAGATGACGGAGAACTATATTGATTGGGCTGACAAGATACCGTATGCCCTATGGGGGTACAGAACTTATGTGAGAATAGCGATAGGAGCCACGCCTTACTTTTTGGTTTACGGAATGGAAGCGGTATTGCCGATTGAAGTCGAGATACAGTCCATGCGGGTACTAGCAGAAGTAGAGTTACCTGAGTAAGAATGGACTTCACAAAGATTTGAACAGTTGGCACTACTCGATGAGAAGAGGATGAAGTAACTACATCACATGCAGATATACCAGAAGAGGTTGGCTCGAGTATTCAACAAGAAGGTTTATCCTACTAAGATCAGAAAAGGTGATCTGGTGCTTAAACAGTCAAAGCCATCGACGATAGACCCGAGAGGAAAGTTCAGAGCCAATTGGGAATGACCCTATATAGTCCAGAAAATAATGGGAAATTGGGCAGTGAGACTATCAGATTTGGAAGGGAACGAGTTCACCAAGCCGATCAACGTGGATAAATTGAAGTAGTTTTTTGCGTGAGGAAGAGAATACCAAATAGTCTCCAAGGGGACTGACGAAAGACCTAACCCAACAAAATAGGAAATTCATCTATGCATGCATGCATACACGTAACGCACTTGTATTTCTTTTTGTGTTTGTTCTATTTTGTATTTACAGGTTTAAAAAAAAGAGATAAAGCGGCAACGGCAAGCCAACCAGAAGCAGCGACAGTACAATTTCATTAGTTTCAGGAATGGATCCCAGGGTTGAGGCCCTTATCAGTATCAGTTTCGGGGATGAGTCCCAAGGTTGAGGCTTGTATTAGTATCAGTTTCGAGAAGGAATCCCAGAAGGCGAAGCCTACATTATCAACGGTTGAAAAGAAGAATTCTAGTGGAGTGAGTGTAAAAAAAAGAGAGAGAAAGAGAAGTCATTGATGGTTAGGCATATGTCCGGTGATGAAATCGTTTGCTGTAGGGTGAAAACTTAGAAACGATAAGTGTGAAAGGTGCTCTCATCTGGTATTCTGAGTGGTTGATCTCGGCTAGACTCATGAGCACTTGATTACGGGATTTTAACAGTAGAAGCATGAGTGGTCGATGAGATGACTAGTTGAAGAGATGACGGATCAGTGAATAACTATTTGCCTAGATGTCCATCCGGGTTTACTTATGCTACGATATATGATATGGTTGGAAACAAAGAAAAAGTCTCTGAAAAGAAAAGGAAAAATAGACCACCTATAATCGATAAGCGTGAAGCTACCCATGAGTGAGTATTAGGACCACCATGAGGAGAAATGCTACCTTAAAGGGTTGGTGTGTCGAAAAAAGAAAAAAAGAAAAAGAAAAAGAAAGTTCAAAATGAAAAGAAACAAAAGAAATAGACGAAGAAAACAAAGAAGAAAACCATATCATATTGAGTACGGGGAAGTAATCACAGAGTATGATCAAGACATCTCGGTTGGTTTGACCCATTGATCCAATTCACCGAGACAAAATCATCGATTTGGCTTACTCAAGGATTAAGTTGCAAAAGAGCCTTGGCACACACACACTAGGAGTCTAGTTCAGATCACTCATTCAGACGAGCGAATTTGGGTGTATTAAGTTCATGAAGAATCCGTTGAGGAAGAAAATATGTTTAGCTATCAGGATTATCTCGTGAAAGGTGATACAGTATATTGATATACAACATCAATCCTGGAGATCTACTTTGATCTAATGGAACCAGTAAAGGAAAGAAAGTGTTGGACAATTATGACCCATAGTGTCACAATTTGTACAGATCATGGTGTTGTTGTACAAATTAACTATGTGACAAAGGAGATTGCACTCTTAACATTTGTGGTTAGATCAACTAGATGTATAAATGATGAGCTGTCCTTACGTTTTTTCCTAGATTGAGAATGATATGAGACAGTATCAGTCCACGAAGGATAAATCATTAAATATCCCTAGTCATAGTATTATCGAGATTGGACATCGATAAATATGTAAAAGACTAGTATTACACTTGTGCGCGTTGTGAGGCCATAACGACATAGTTCTCATATATTTGAGTATAGGATACTCATACAAGTGTAATAGGAGGTTGTGTTTCACCGATGGTATGAGAAACAGCTTCATTCTGGATAGACCCCCTCGGAATTCCATTGGTAGTATGACTATGTGTCTATGGAAGTCCGAAATCAGGGTAGGTGTATTTGGTCTTAACTTGAGACTTGCACCGCTAATACTTGTGACAACCAATATACTTTGGTTGCGGTCGTCCAGGGCTTTGAAAGGTTCTGTATACGGCTATGCTGGGTATATTGAGAATCGTAGTGTGTTGGGTGTGATGTCAAGACGGAAGTATCACTCCAGTCATAGTGGAGATGATGTCACGTAGGATACGGTACTGGTGCTCTTAAGTACTGCAGTCATTGGGATATTATGACTAGGTCATGTATATCCGATATAGAGATTAGTTACCAGACATCCGACATGTGCTTCGTACGGGACAGACACAGCTCCAACCCCAGGCCTAGCACGTGATCATCCGATACTAGATCGACATACACAATACTACGTATACTACGCCTAATATAAATCCTTAATTCCTGTAAGGATATTTCTTGAGAATTGGGTAGGCATGGCGCTTTGCTAGAGGCCAACCTTGTCTTGTAAATCGGTAAAACGTAGTACGGGGTACTTACGTGTTCGGATATCCAACGACCGAATTTACTGCCAACATATCGGGGATCTCATGGGTCGCTTCCCGAAGATTCACCGATGACGTATGACTCATACTTTAATTAATCTGGGATTAATTAGAAGTGAGAGAAAATTAATCTGAGATTAATTAGAAGTGAGAGAAAATTAATTTGAGATTAATTACGGAGATATTTTATCTTTGATAAAATATCAATTAAAGAGAGATAACGATTAATTTGGAATTAATCGATAAATTAATATATTCGATATATTAAACGAAATTGGATTTCGTTGTGGAATTAAAATTATATTTTAATTCGGGCGAACGAAATAACTTAGAATTAATTCGTTAGCGATGTGAATAGTAATTATGCTTGGCATGATTATTTAATTAAATTAGATTTAATTACGATGCAACGAAAAAATTATTAATTTGGAATTAACGAACCCGAGCCCGAGATTATCACTCGCATTTCAAATTCGAGTGCGGCACGTAAGTCAAATCAAATGTTAAGTCATTAGTCGTATCAAGCGTCAAATCGCTAGTCATTTCAAGCGTCAAATCACTTGTCACTTTGAGTGATACGACTTGACAACTTGAATGATGTGACTTGACCACTTGATGGATGTTGATTGGCTTTAATTGTTTGACTTTTTGAAAGCCAAATTCACATGAAATGAATTTGAAATTCATAAAAGTGTATTAGATACACTTTAGCCAAAAACCAAAAAATCACAACACACATTTATCTCTCTCTCCCCTCCATCTCTCCTCTCTTTTCTCTCCTCTCACACACGCCCAATGGGCTGTTTTTGGCCTTCCTTCACTGGTCAAAAATCGTGAATGATGTGCAGCCCAAGCGGTGATTTTGTGGCAAAATCAAAAGTGCTAGCACACTACAAAGTCATTTGAAAGTGATGGGGAAGTCTACCCATGAGCCGGGAATCATTTGACGAAGCTTGGAGCTTGATTCTTGAAGCTTGAAGCCGAAAATGGTGATGACAGAAACTGCCACTGTCGTGACATGTGGAAGGTAGAAAGTTGATTTTTGTTCGTCAAAGCGTCGCTCAACCGATCGATGTGAGTATTCTGTAACTTCGTTGATATGTATTCGCACTTATTTCATGCTTGTTTAATGATCTTGGGACATTAGCAAACACCAATAATGGTATCTTGAGCAAGGTTGAACATGAAAACTTTAGGGCTTAAAATTTGGGTAAAATTGATTTTGAGCATGTATAATGAAATTAGATGAATTAGTATGCTTAATTGTATTTTAATTGATGATTGATTGGATCAGTTTGATGAAATTATGTTTGGAACATTTTCCCCCAAATTCTTTGGTGTTGGCCGAATGTAATGCCCAATTTTATCTTGGTTATTTTTGATTTTTTGATCATTGGATGTGTTGGAAATCATTCAGGATGTTGATTTAATGTCGATTGTGGAATTAATTGGATTGAATTCGAATCAGACATAAAATCCCCAATATTGCCGAGACATAAAGAAACATGATTGGGTTTGATTTTTGTTAAATTGTGTTGGACATGATCTAATATGAATGAGCATGATTAATTAAACAAATTTGGTGTTTTGGAAATATTGATTTGGGTAATTAATAATGCTATACACTTTAGTTTAATTAAATGTGAAATTGGATTTTGTAATTTAATTATTTGGGCCTTAAATTGTAATTAGGCTTGTTATGTTGTTATTGGGCTAATTGGGCTTGGTTTTACCAAGTTAGGTTTAGGCCAAATGGATTGGATCCAATTGGGCCCAAAACCGCTTCCATAATGCCCAAATGCGACTTAATGGACCTTTAAAGTTTAATTGGGCCTAATGGCCTAAATTGGTTTCAAATGCTTATGGGGTTAATCCCGGATTGGGTTTTGGTTATTGGGTTTGACCCGAGTTGACCAAAAGTCCACGCCTTAAGAAATTAATTAAAAGTCCATTGGACTTTAATTGAATTGATGTTGGACGTTAATCGGACTTTGAGACCCGTAATGATTAAATTTAGAATTTAAGTCGTATAGGTTCGTTAATAAAGTGTAGTATTTAATTTGGAATTAAATAGCGAGTTAGTATTAAATACAAATTGAATTAGATTTAATTATGTAGTTTAATTTAATTCAAGAATTCGTACTTTGAGTACTTATTCTCAAAAACGAGTTTGACTCGAGAAAAATCAAATTGTTGTTTAAACATTGGATGATCACTAATTATCAGATTAATTAATTTCATTAGATTGATTGATAACATGCTTGTGTGAATACATGGTTGCGATGCATGAATAATGTATATCGGATGGATATTAGATGGGTGGGACAATTTTAGAAATTGTTGTAATAAATTTGATTTATTAAATTGGACCTGCGTGTCCAGCCTTATCACCTCCTTATTCTTTGTATTCTCTTCTCACCTATTCCCCTCAATGTAAATGAGGTTTCTTTAGAAGTGTAGTGTAACGGGTAGAAGCAAATATATGTGCTAGCGGGAGAGAGAAAGGGAGAGATTTGATCTAGGATCAATGTGCAAAGTATCAATCCGCATATCATTATTATTTTTCATATGCGCTTTATTATGTGTTAAGAATACATGTTTAAGGGTGTATGATGATGAGACCTTAACAAAGATAATAAATTGGTTGCCAATTTGCACTCGAAAAACCCTCGCAAAATATTAAGCGTCTTTCCTTCCATTGAGTGATTCTCACTCAAGATCCGAGACTGGCATTGGCTTGTTGGCCAATGTCAAGGCCTTTGTCTGTCGAAGATGTGTTTGAATCACGAAGGCTTTGTTCCATATTGGTTTCTTGTCCAAGTTGTGGTTTGTTGGCCAAAGTCAAGACCACTTCTTGTCCATCGACATTGATTACGAAGCTTTCCATTGTCAATGGGTCGCGCTTAACTGGGATCCCGAAGTTTGTTGTGCCAAAGTCAAGGCTTAGTTGATTCAGAGGAAAAAGGTTAGGTAATACATTAGATATATTGGCATATATAAGATCTATGTTTCAGACTTGGATGTCCCCCTACCCGATCTAGGAATTGGATTGGATCCAATTGATCTTAGAGATCTACCTAGTTAATTATCGTACAATTTGTTGGCCAAAGTCAAGATTGTGTGATATTTAACGGGATCCTAGCCCGCTAGGAAACACGGTTTCCCGATTACTCGATAGAGGGTTAGAGGCTCGCCGAAAAATAGTGGGAGGCAAGAATTGAATTTGCAATATTCGTTTAATTACTTGCCATACGCGCTCAAACAAATATCATTCATCATATATATTAAATGTTAGTTGGACTAATATTTAAATCGTTGTTTTAATTAACAGTTGGACTGTATTCAAACCATTCATTTATAGTTGATTTTAAAATTGGATTATAGTAATCAATATATATAATTGATTTTAATCTATTAAATTATAGTTGATTAAATAGTTGGACTATTGTAATCATTATAATAAATAGTACCTAAATCGTTGATTAAATAGTTGGACTATTAGAATCAAGATGTAATTGAAAGATTGACATTAAAGCATAATCTTAAGGAAAATGTATTAAATGGTTTAATTTTCAAAATTGGGAATAAAATTCAGGATGGTCCTGGAAAATAATAAGTTACTTTATTTGATAAAATAACATATTATGCCTAAGCTCGGAGTTAAGCAAATAGTCGAGCATAATCTTTGGAAGATTTATGTAATGATAACTTTAGTGTTTAATCCATTAAGCTTGTCGCAGTAGACTCCTTAATTTCTTTGTTAGAACAAAGGATTAGATCCTTAAAGTATGATAATGAAATTGAAGGATCTTCATAAATCTATCTTTAGATTTTAGAAGTACTAAATTGCAATAAATGACTCTTGGAGAGTTAATGACTATTCTCAATGAGATAAAGTCAAAGTTTGCAATTAGGCAAGTAGCGCAAGGCGCACCTTACTTCGATATTCTACAAGGCCAAGGCTTGGCCAAAGGCTACTGGAATGTTGAAAAGGGCAAAGGAAAACTCAATATAATCTTCTGGGAAGATAAAGGACATTTCCTAAAATATTTGCTTAAATTGTGGCAAACGGGATCGCAGAAGCGTGACTGCCGTTTGGACAAAGTAGACATGAAGGAATTGAAGACGAGCAAGGCTCTGACTTCAAATATGTTTGTCAACATTATATTCACTACTAGTATTAAAATTGGATTTTAGATACGTAGTGTGATGAAAATATATATCGATGT
Source organism: Zanthoxylum bungeanum (assembly GCA_019454045.1). NCBI lineage: Eukaryota > Viridiplantae > Streptophyta > Magnoliopsida > Sapindales > Rutaceae > Zanthoxylum > Zanthoxylum bungeanum. The sequence continues at coordinate 102,484 of SKCR01033753.1, forward strand.
TCAGAATCTGTTTTGAACAGGATACTGACTTCCATAGAGATTAATCTGTGTATTGGAAACGGGACGAAAGTCGCTGTTTTAACCGTAGATACCTAAGTGTAGGAACTACCTTCCGGTGTGTACCTAAATTTGGAAACTGTTATAATGTAACTAGTTTGACTAGAAACATTATTTCTATATCAGTGTTTAACCCGCTGCGGGTGAACCTTTATATTCTAGAACACTAAAGTGTTTTATTATATAACGAAGATATTGAGATAAACACATTAGATGTGAATAATAGTATTTATATTTTGAATATAAATATATCTCAAACACTTAAAATGACAAATAAATAGCTCAAACTGATTTGATCAAAAGAAAATATTCGTGGCATTGTTGTCTGGGACACAACTAAAACAAGAATCGTATATCCACACTTTTGAAGAGTGGGTACTAGGACTAATTTGATTCCATTCAAATAAAGTCTACGAATCTAGTCTAATTGGGCAAAGTGCCTAAAACACATTTACTTGGTAAAAGTGCAAATGCCACAGATCTCTTAGCCCTAGTTCATAGTGAAGCAAGTGGGCCCATGTCTAGGTAGGCTAGAGGTGGATATGAATATTTCGTGACTTTAACGGATGTGGTATCGCGTTATGGTTAAGTGTTTCTTTTGGAACACGAATCGGAAATTTTTACAGTTTCGACACGAAATAAACAAACAAATCGGCTAAAGTATTAAAGCCGTCACGGTAAGACCGTAATGGAAAATTCTTAAGCAATAAGTTTCTCGTATACTTGAAAGAGTATAGTATTCTTTCAAATGAAGACTCCTCCCGGAACACGTCAATTTGACGGTGCGTCTGAACAGGATAAATCGAATCTTGTTGGACATGATGAGGTTAATCATGAGTCGCTCTGAGCTACCATTTCCTTCAACGAATAAGCATAAACAGTGCAGAACTTATTTTGAATAAGGTTCCATAAAATCTGTTCGACGGATTTCATATTAGATATGAACGGGAAAGAAACTGGGTTTCTCAATCCTGAAAATTTGGGTTTGCTGGGCATATGTTTGGATGATACCAAACTAAAACCTAAATTGGATAAGTTGTTAGACAATTATGACCCATAGCGTCACTGTTTTGTAAAAGACATTGTGTTTTGTAAAAAATTGACTATGCAATATTGAAATTGTCTTTTATCATTTCGTAATTTATTTATTATGATATATAAATGCTAAAAGTCCATATGATTAGTTCCGGATTGAGATGATATGAGACAGTATCAATCAATAAAGGTTTAATCATTAAATATCCCTAGTCGTAGTATTATCGAGACTGGACATCGATAATACGGAATAGACTATTATTGCATTTGTGCGGGTTGTGAGGGCATAACGACACAGTTCTCATATGTTTAAGTATAGGATACTTATGCAAGTGCAATAGGAGGTTGTGTTTTACCGATGGTACGGAAAACAGCTTCGCTCTGGATAGACCCCGCGGAATCCCATTGGTAGCATGTATATGTGTCTATGGGAGTCCGCGTCAGGGTAGATGTATTTGTTCTTAACCTGAGACTTACATCGCTAATACTTGCAATAATCGGTAAACTTTGGTTTTGGTCATCCAGGGCTTTAACAGTTCTGTGTACGCCTCTATTGGGTTTATCGAGAATCGTAGTGTATTGGATGTGATGTCAAGACGGAAGTATCACTCCAGACATATGGAGATGATGATCACACATGGATTCATAACTCGTTCTCTATTGTGTTGCAACCATCGGGATAATGTGACAAGGTCATGATTATCCGATTCAAAGAGACTAGTTGTTTGATATCCGATATGTGCTTCGTACGGGGCAGACACTATTCCAGCCCTAGGCCTAGCACGTGACATCTGATACTGGATCGCAATACGAGATACTAGGTATTCTACGTCTGACATAGATTATATATTCCAGTAAGAATATTTCTGGAGAATTGGGTAGGCACGGTGCTTTGCTAGAAGCCAACCATGTCTTGTAAATCGGTAAGCACGTAGTACGAGGTACTCGCTTTATCGGATAGTCCGATAACCGGATTTACTGCCAACATATCCAGAGATCTCTTGGGTCGCTTCCCAAGGATTCACCGATGACTGTTGACTTAAATTGGAATTAATCTGGGATTAATTAAGAGAGAGAAAATTAATCTGGGATTAATATGGGCTTTGTTTAATCTGGGATTAAAAGTGTACAGTGGCGAAAGAACGCGATTATTTGGAATTAATCGGTAAAATAAATTAATAGTTAAATTTGATTTTTCTATTTAATTTATTCGAACGGGCTAAAATTAATATATCGGATATATTAAAATGGATTGGATTTCATTACGAGATTAAAGTCGGACTTAATGCGAACGAACGAATTAATTTAGAATTAATTCATGAACGACGTTCGATATATATTTGTGAGGCATCGTTATTTAATTAAATTGGATTTAATTATTTAACGACGAAGGATCGTTTAATTGGATTAAACGGAACCGAGCCGCGGCAAATGCCGGTAGAGATATTTGAATTTTTTTTCAAATATTTGGAGCCAAAAGTGTGGTAGGTGTTCCCACCACACAACCACCTTGTTTTGCCTTTATGAAACCATTTACCAATCTCTACCTTGTATTGGGTAAAAGGTGAAATGGTTTCACCTTTTGGTAAATAACAAAAGGCATTTTCATTTTGGTAAACAAGACACAAAATCAAAACACAAAAAAAAACCCTAAGGAACTAAGGCTTGGCCGATTCCTCTCCTCATCTTCTCTTTGATTTGATTTTCCAATCATCAAAAGCTGCACTTTGGAAGTGAACAAGGTGATAGGGAACTGTTAGACAATTATGACCCATAGCGTCACCGTTTGTAAAAGACATTGTGTTTTGTACAAAATTGACTATGTAATATTGAAATTGCCTTTTATCATTTCGTAATTCATTTACTATTACATATAAATGGTAAAAGTCCATATGATTAGTTCCGGATTGAGATGATATGAGACAGTATCAATCCATAAAGGTTTAATCATTAAATATCCCTAGTCGTAGTATTATCGAGACTGGACATCGATAATGCGGAATAGACTAGTATTGCACTTGTGCGCGTTGTGAGAGCATAACGGCACAGTTCTCATATGTTTAAGTATAGGATACTTATGCAAGTGCGATAGGAGGTTGTGTTTTACCGATGGTACGGAAAACAGCTTCGCTCTGGATAGACCCCGCGGAATCCCATTGGTAGTATGTATATGTGTCTACGGGAGTCCGCGTCAGGGTAGATGTATTTGGTCTTAACCTGAGACTTACATCGCTAATACTTGCGACAATCGGTAAACTTTGGTTTTGGTCGTCCAGGGCTTTAACAGGTTCTGTGTACGCCTCTATTGGGTTTATCGAGAATCGTAGTGTATTGGATGTGATGTCAAGACGGAAGTGTCACTCCAGACATATGGAGATGATGATCACGCAGGGATTCATAACTCGTTCTCTATTGTGTTGCAACCATCGGGATAATGTGACAAGGTCATGATTATCCGATTCAAAGAGACTAGTTGTTTGATATCCGATATGTGCTTCGTACGGGGCAGACACTATTCCAGCCCCAGGCCTAGCACGTGACATCTGATACTGGATCGAAATACGAGATACTAGGTATTCTACGTCTGACATAGATTATATATTCCAGTAAGAATATTTCTGGAGAATTGGGTAGGCACGGTGCTTTGCTAGAAGCCAACCATGTCTTGTAAATCGGTAAGCACGTAGTACGAGGTACTCGCTTTATCGGATAGTCCGATAACCGGATTTACTGCCAAAATATCCAGAGATCTCTTGGGTCGCTTCCCAAGGATTCACCGATGACAGTTGACTTAAATTGGAATTAATCTGGGATTAATTAAGAGAGAGTAAATTAATCTGGGATTAATATGGGCTTTGTTTAATCTGGGATTAAAAGTGTACAGTGGCGAAAGAACGCGATTAATTTGGAATTAATCGGTAAAATAATTTAATAGTTAAATTTGATTTTTCTATTTAATTTATTCAAACGGGCTAAAATTAATATATCGGATATATTAAAATGGATTGGATTTCATTACGAGATTAAGTCGGACTTTAATGCGAACGAACGAATTAATTTAGAATTAGTTCGTGAACGACGTTCGTAATATATTTACGAGGCATCGTTATTTAATTAATTGGATTTAATTATTTAGCGACGAAGGATCGTTTAATCGGATTAAACGGAACCGAGCCGCGTCAAATGCCCGTAGAGATATTTGAATTTCGGATTCAAATATTTGGAGCCAAAAGTGTGGTGGGTGTTCCCACCACACAACCACCTTGTTTTGCCTTTGTAAACCACTTACCAATCTCTACCTTGTATTGGGTAAAAGGTGAAATGGTTTCACCTTTTGGTAAATAATAAAAGGCATTCTTTTTGGTAACACTTGTGACAAGACACAAACACAAAAACACAAACCCTAGAGATACAAGGCTTGGCCGAATTCTCCCTCTCCTCCTCTCTTTGATTTGATTTTCAAATCATCAAAAGCTAGCACTTTGGAAGTGAACAAAGGTGATAGGGAAACTCCTCAATAGCTTGGAATCATCATAAAGCTTGGATTCATCCTAAAGCTTGGATCTTGGAGATCCAAGATCTCAAAATTTTTTAAAGCTCCAACACTCATTGTAAGCATATTCCGCACCTTATAATGATCAACTCTTATATTATGCATGCTTATTAGATCCTTATAATGTTCTAGGAACACTAACAATGGTATCATGAGCCTAATTTAAGCATGATAATTTTAGGGTTCTTGAACCTAAATATTTGGGGCTTTTTGATTTTGGGCATGATTTTTTGAAATTGATGCTTTGAGTATGTTTACAACATGATAACTTAGAGTTATGCATGATTAGATTTCAAATAAATCAAAAGCAACAAAAAATAAAAAAAGGTTATGTTGGCCGAAAGTTCACTGCCACTTTGCACTGCAGTTTTTGTTTTTTGTAACATGAAATAATGTGTTTGGATGCATGTTTAAATGATGATAGTTGGTTTAATATGATTAGAATCAATGTCTATAATGTTCATGTTAAAATCAAAGTGCATGTTGAGCATGAAATGATGATCTTAGGCTTCAATATGTCTCAAGCATGCAATGATGTGTTTATGGCTTGATTTTATGTTAAGCATGAATTATTAGTTTAAGCATGATTAATTAAGTTAATTAATATTTTGGAAATATTGAGTTTAATTAATTAATTATGGCTAATACACTTTAATTAAAATAATTGTGATATTGGAATATTATAATTATGTAAATATGCCTTTAAAATTGAATTAGGCTAAAAGTGTGTATTTGGGACTAATGGGCTTGGTTTGACCAAGTTTGGTTTTGGACTTTTGGATTGGATCCAATTGGGCCCAAAACCAATTCCATGAAGTCCAAATACATCACTTGACCCTTTAAAGTATTTGATTGGGCCTAATGGGCCTAAATTGATTTGATGGCAATAGGGTGATTCCTATTGGGCCTTGGCATTTTGGGTTTGATCCATTATGGCCAAAGCTCATGCCTTAAGAATCAATTAAAAGCCCATTGGACTTTAATTAAAAAGACATTGGATGTTATTGGGCCTTTGAGACCCATCAAGATTGGATTTGGAATCCAAGTCTTTAAGGCAACTATGTAAGTGTAAATATTTAATTTGCAATTAAATAAGAATTAGTATTGAATACAAATAAATTGGATTTAACGTGTAGTTCGATATAATTCAAGAATACGTACTCAAAAGTATTTATTCTCAAACGAGTTGGACTCGCGCAAATCAAATCATTTTGAACATTGGATGGTCATTAATCAAAGATTAATTAATTGGATTAGATTGATTGTAATAAACATGTTTTGATTGAATTCATAAATGTGATGTATGAATAACGTATATCGGATGGATATATAAGGGCAAGGGCAATTTTGGAATTGTAATAAGTTTAGAATTTATTAAATTGGACCTGCGTGTCCAGCCTTTAATCTCATTACTCC